>JBBPBX010010992.1:41101-56843 GCA_038048925.1 Garcialebias charrua | reverse complement strand
TTCACTTAAGCCAAACGTTGTGAGTGTGAGAATTACAACCTGACTAGTCAGGCAGAGCAGGATGAGGAGGACCTGGACATGGTGACTAAATCCAAAAGGAGTCGCACTTAAAAAGTAGCTCCGGAGTTTTTTTTAAGCGGTATGTTTGTCATTCTCAAGTGATTTATACATATGTAATCTGCTGACAAAAATTGGGCCTAAAACTTTTTTCACATCAATGTTTGTGAACATTTTTTGCAGGATTAACATCTTCTGATGAAGAAGAGCGTGTCAGAGGTAATGTAGATTTTTTAATTCCGCTTTCAAAAGTAATGACCTTTTTAGTAAGCCCTTTTATTAAAAATGGGCATGCTTATTTTTCTTTAAATCACCTGTGTAGGTGTCCAGCTGCCAAACTATGCAACGCCTCCACAGAACTACTGAACAAAGCTAGTGAGTACTTACGAGGTCACTTTTTGAGTTTGTTTTTTATTTTTTATTGCTCCACCCATCCAGTCCTTTAGAGCTGACCAAGAGGGTATCTGTCCGCCCTCTAAAATACCAACACAATTCTGACTGCTCGGATACAGATGAGACTCAGATTCTGACTCAAGCCAAGGTGACATCAATTTTCTTTTGTCTATTTAGAGTTCGGTATCATACAAATATACTGACAGTTCTCTCTTTATCATTGCGTACACAGAAGCCAAAAGCTCTCACTGGGAAGGACCCTGCAGAGGAATTCCTCGCCATGTACAGTGATACTCCGCCTTCAGACCTTCAACATGAGGAAAGTCAGACAGTGATTGAATTAAAGCGGCAGATCCAGGAACTGAAAGACGAGAATGCTAAACTGAGGGAGTTGGTTTTTCAAGGTATCACTTCACTCATTTAACAATTACACAGTCAATAAAATTCAAATAATTTAATCTGTTTTTACAAAACTGAACTTTGTAATAAAGAACAATATTTTGTTATCTAATTGGTACAGATCTGCCTGAACTCCTAAAGTCTATGAAGACTGTAATTAATCTAGCTGAACATCCTAAGAGGTACAGTTCAGAACTGAACACACCACAACTGCCACCTCAAAAAGTTCTCTGCAGTCCAGGCCTGGTCCATCATCTGCAGATTCACTGCCGTCCCTTTCCAGGCCTACACCCTCAAGCTCCCCATGCGAGTCGGTCATTCCATCAACAAGGGATACCCTGTCATCTAAGGTGATTGGTTAATAAAGAATGAATAAAAACATTCATCACTATACAGTATCCTAAATGCACCTTTTGCATGTCTCCATTAAACAGGTGGAGATCCATCCTGGGACTGGAGTGACGGTCGAGAAACTGGCTTGGGCCTATGCTACCAACGCAAACTCGGCTACAGTTTGTGTGAGGCATCTGCTCACAGCAGTCTTTCCTGCGGAGACTCTGCTGGTCAGCAATCTTCGAGGGGGGAAACGAGGCCGAGGAGATGCTCGTCTACCTCTGGACAAAAAACTGGATGCTATCTACAGTAAGTTTTCAGACTTTTATTGTGTCAGAGTGTGACTACAGTACACATTAACAGTTTGGTGTACTGTGTCTGGTTCATTAAGGCCCAGGTATAGCTCTGCTTTCAGCCGAATGCCGCTCCCTTCGCGCGCGTTCACTGGCACAGCTCTGCGTTCTTTCTCGCGTTCATTCTCGCGTTTTCGCTCCAAATTCTTGACGTAATTTGAGAAGCCACAGCGCAGAAACGTTCAACCACTGATCCACTGTGAGAGGGTGCTATTTATAAGACTGAGCTGAATACAGCAACTCAGACTGAGGAAGTCTTTCGGACGAAAGACGAAACGTTTTTTTTTTTTTTTTTTTTTTTTTTTTTTGAATGTCCAGAGGACCAGACTTAGCTTTTTTAGATTTTTCTACCTGGATTATTGAGCACGCATCAGGGTATTTCTTAGTAGACATATAGAGTGATATAAAATGTTTTAACCCCCACACCTTGATGTAAATAACCTTCTAATGTTGATTTTTCTTGGTTTCTTTCAAATTAACAATTGTACTGATATTCTTTTTCCATGTCCCTTTTGTGTTCATACGTAGGTGCAACTCTTGAGCGGTGGCCTGGGACACAGCCCTCCAGCAGTGGAAGCACGATCAATGGAAAGATCACAGAGCTTCGCGCTAAAAGTAAAAATGTCTAATTGAGATTAAATACATTGTTCTGTGAATTTGTTAGTGTGAAGTGTTGACAGTTTTTAGCTATTTAAAAGGCTTAATTTTTTCATCCCGTTTACCATGTTAGTTACCATGTTACCATTATAAGTTCAAATAAAAATTTGTCAATTTCTAAAGTGACTTGTGTTTATTATGTAAATTTGATGGTAACTGCATGAAACCATAAGAATAAGTAATTTTTTAATGTTATGCATATAAATATATACCGGTATGTAATGGTTCATACTCATATAAGTTTTTTATTATTACTTTTTGTTGGTAGCCATTAACAAAAAAAATTTAAGACATCGATTTCCTTAAAAAAAAAGTACTTTCAATACAAAAAACTTATATGTAACTGTATTTTTTCATATATGTAAAGTATAAGTGTTTTACAAAGTTATTGTATAAAATTAAAAAGAGAAACATATGAAACATATATGTGAAATATAAGTTTACATATTAGTTCCATGTATTCAACATACATAGTTTTTATATTCAACATACATAGTTTTTATATTCAACATATATAGTTTTTATATTCAACATACATAGTTTTTATATTCAACATACATAGTTTTTATATTCAACATACATGGTTTTTATATGATTCTTGTAAAATTCATTTTATTATATTGTATGAAATCTATGCAAAAGGTGCCACTTTCAGGAGTAAATCATATATGCCTTATATGTTGTACAATATACAAAACATACACTTACGATGATATAAGGTTACTTGTTTTTTATATGGTTTTTATATATCTTTTCCATATGGGAAATGTTGCAGAATAATAACAACAAAAAAAGTATAAACTCAGTCAGAAAGAATGAAATACTAAATCAGATCAGATGACCGTGTGTTAAATAGAAGTAAAACAAACAGCATGAACACAATCAGAATCAATAAAAACTACCGTATTTTCCGGTGTATAGGTCGCACCTTTTTATGTTTTTTTTTTCCAAGGCCTGCGACCTATACTCAGGTGCGACCTATATATGGCTTGTTATCACTTTCGGTGAAACAAATTTTTAAATCCAGCTCATTTCACAATTACGTTCATTTATTAAGGAAAAGTTCAGCTCAGACACATATTTGCTATAATTTTTATCAAACAAATAATTGTTTTTAAGTGTTAATCTTCTTAAAAGCCTTGCTGTGTGCTCCTGTGGCAGACATTTGCAGCAGAGCTAAACGTAGGTGTGACCTATACACCGGTGCGACCTATCTAGGGATTTTTTTTCAATCTATTGGTGATAATTGGACAATGCAACCTATACACAGGTGCAACCTATACACCAGAAAATACTGTAAATCTAAATCTGATCACCCTGTGTTAAATGTCAGTGAGTACAGATGAGTTTTCAAGAGAGTTTTAAAAGGACGTGGCCTGTCGAATGTTGATGGGCAGATTGTTCCTGAGTTTAGGGTCCACGACTGAAAAGGCTCGAGCTCCTCTGAGCTTCAACCTGGTTTTTGGTACCACCAAAAGCAGCTGGGCGCCCCGTGCTTTTCACGGATGAAAGCAGGTTCACACTGAGCTCATGTGACAGACGTGACAGAGTCTGGAGACACCGTGGAGAACATTATGCTGCCTGCAGCATGACCGGTTTGGTGGTGGGTCAGTCATGGTGCGGCGAGGCATTTCTTTGAATGGCCGCACAGCCCTCCATGTGCTAGCCAGAAGTGCCCTGACTGCCATAAGGTACCGGGATGAGATCCTCAGACCCATTATGAGAACATATGCTGGTGCAATGGGCCCTGGGTTCCTTCTTATGCATGACAATGTTAGGCTGAAGTGTGTCAGCAGTTCCTGCATGATGAGAGCATTGATGTTATAGACTGGCCTGCCCATTCCCCGGACCTGAATCCAGTTGAGCACATCTGGGACGTCATGTTTCAGTCAATCCACAAAGGCCACGTCGCACCACAGACTGTTCAGGAGCTAAGTGATGCTCTAATCCAGGTCTGGGAAGAGATCCCTCAGAAGAACAACCGTCATCTCATCAGGAGCATGCCCAAGTGTTGTTGGGAGGTTATACAGGCATGTGGAGGCCACACACACTGCTGAGCCTCATTTAGACTTGTCTTGAGGAATATTCACTGATGATGAATCAGCATGTCACATTACTTTACACTTTGATATTGAATATGAATCCAAATTCTGATCTCCATGGTGTACTAATTTTGATTTGCATTGATCATTTTTGTGTTATTTTCTTCTCAATCTATTATTAGCACAGTGGAATTAATACCCTGATGCATGCTCAATAATCCAGGTAGAAAAATCTAAAAAAGCTAAGTCTGCTCCTCTGGACATTCAAAAAACAAAACAAAGCAAAAAAATTGTAGAAACGTTTCGTCTTTCGTCTGTAAGACTTCCTCAGTCTGAGAAGCTGTGTTCAGCTCAGTCTTATAAATAGCACCCTCTCACAGTGGATCAACCAGTTGGCTGATGACAGTCTGAAACCAGCTGCTCACATGATCAAGGAGGACCACCCAGCCAACATGCATAGTTGGGCCCCACATGGGGTTATTGTGGGCTAGTTGGGTAATGAGTGGGCATGGGATTTATCTGGGCTAACTGCATGAGACCCATATGGTTATCCCATAAAGGAACCCATTTTGTGAGCCCTGTTGGGCTAAATATATGGGTCCTATACAGGATTAATGTGGGCTAACTGGCAATGGGACAGAAATGGGCAATTTTATATGGGACCCATGTGGTTTTAGTATAATGGGCCCAGCATGGGAAGCCCATGTGGGCAGACTGTATTTATCCCAAGTGGTATCAATGTGGGCTCACCTTACATGGGTTCAACCTGGGCATGGATACATAGGGCCCATTACATTTTTATGTGGGCTAACTGGGAATGGGACATAAATGGGCATTATTATATGGGACCCATGTGGTTTTAGTATAATGGGCCCAGCATGGGAAGCCCATGTGGGCTAACTGTATTTATCCCAAGTGGTATCAATGTGGGCTCACCTTACATGGGTTCAACCTGGGCATGGATATATAGGGCCCACTACATTTTTATGTGGGCTAACTGGGATTGGGACAGAAATGGGCAATATTATAAGGGACCCATGTGGTTTTGGTATAATGGGCCCAGCATGGGAAGCCCATGTGGGCTAACTGTATTTATCCCAAGTGGTATAAATGTGGGATCACCTTACATGGGTTCAACCTGGGCATGGTTATATAGGGCCCAATACATTTTTATGTGGGCTAACTGGGAATGGGACAGAAATGGGCATCATTATATGGGACCCATGTGGTTTTGGTATAATGGGCCCAGCATTGGAAGCCCATGTGGGCTAACTGTATTTATCCCAAGTGGTATAAATGTGAGATCACCTTACATGGGTTCAACCTGGGCATGGATATATAGGGCCCACTACATTTTTATGTGGGCTAACTGGGAATGGGACAGAAATGGGCAATATTATATGGGACCCATGTGGTTTCGGTATAATGGGCCCAGCATGGGAAGCCCATGTGGGCTAACTGTATTTATCCCAAGTGGTATAAGAGTGGGCCGACCTTACATGGGTTGAACCTGGGCATAGATATATAGGCCCCAGTTTAATTTTATTTGGGCTAACTGGGAATGGGACAGATATATGCATCAGTATATGGGACCCATGTGATTTTAGTATAATGTGCTCAGCATGGGAAGCCCATGTGGGCTAACTGTATTCATCCCAAGTGGTATAAATGTGGGATCACCTTACATGGGTTCAACCTGGGCATGGATATATAGGGCCCAGTACATTTTTATGTGGGCTAACTGGGAATGGGACAGAAATGGTCATCATTATATGGGACCCATGTGGTTTTAGTATAATGGTCACAGTATGGGAAGCCCATGTGTGCTAACTATATTGACCCCAAGTGGGATAAGTGTTGTATAACCTTACATGGGTTCAGCCTTGGCATGGATATACAGGCCCCAGTTCATTTTTATGTGGGCTAACTTGGAATGGGACAGAAATGGACATCATTATATGGGACCCATGTGGTTTTGGTATAATGGGCCCGGCATGGGAAGCCCATGTGGGCTAACTGTATTTACCCCAAGTGGGCTAAATGTGGGATGATCTTACATGGCTTCAACCTGGGCATATATATATATAGGCCCCAGCTCATTTTTTTATGTGGGCTAACTGGGAATGGGACAGACATGTGCATCAGTATATAGGACCCATGTGATTTTAGTATAATGTGCCCAGCATGGGAAGCCCATGTGGGCTAACTGTATTTATCCCAAGTGGTATAAATGTGGGATCAACAGATACAGATTTAAACTGTACATTGAATTTACATTTATAAATTCAATGTATATTTTAAATCTGTATCTGTTGATCAAAACCAACAAGAATTACAACTCATAGTGCCACAATCAAAAGCTAAACTAAAAAACAGGAAGTGAACCGTGTTGATTTCCCATCATGCTTAGCGGTATATTAGTGTTCAATTATAGTTTAAATCTGTATCCGTTGATCAAAGCCAACAAGAATTACAACTCATAGTGCCACAATCAAAAACGGGGAGTGGACTATGTTGATTTCCCATAATGTTTAGCAGTATTTTAGTGTTCCGGGTTGCACCATGAGTCAGAAGGACATCTGTGTTATAGAACTGCCTCTTGTTAAAGATTGGGTATTATCTGTTGTGAGGCTCAGAGTGTTCTTTGAGTGTAACTTACACAATGTTAAGACAGAAGTCACAGAGTATGGTGCAATATACGTGTTCTCGGCAGGTTGGATAGGAAAATCCGACACATAAATTATGCTGGTAAGAACACACATGAGTCTGTAATGAGCCTTATGTAAATTAACCATCTGGGAACCACTGAAAGCCCAGACAGTGCCCATTATAGTCTATCCGGGCAAACCCACGTGGGGCCACCATGGAAACTGTGGACAAACCCACTTATAACCCATATTTTTAGCCCAGTTGGGACCCAGTTTAGTCTCAGGTAGATATTCTTCAAGGCACACACATGGGTTTTACATGGGTCTCATTTAAGTTAAACATCTGGGTCCCACTGAAAGCCCAGTCAGGGCCCATTAAAATCTATCTGGGCCAACCCATGTGGGGCCACCATGGAAACTGTGGACAAACCCACTTATTACCCATATTTTTAGCCCAGTTGGGACCCAGTTTAGTCCCAGGTAGATATTCTTCAAGGTACACACATGGGTTTTACATGGGTCTCATTTAAGTTAAACATATGGGTCCCACTGAAAACCCAGTCAGGGCCCATTAAAATCTATCTGGGCCAACCCATGTGGGGCCACCATGGAAACCGTGGACAAAACCTTTTGGGGCCCATGTTTTTTGCACATATGTATACCATATGGGGCCCACCTGGGCATGCTGGCTGGGCATCAGCCTAACGATGGATCGTTAGCACCCTGATGGTTGTTTGCTATTCACAGAGGGCTGAGTGATACTAGCAATAACAGCAACAGTTGAACCCGAAGGCCTCCACCTCTGTTTAATGATGGACGGTTTCTTTTCACAAAGATGGCCTCCTTTACTCCTCTCTCAAACCATGTTCCTCTCTATCAAGGATGTGAACATCTTCATCCCTGAAAGAGTGACCTCTGACCTGGAGATGAGTGTAGACCGCAGAGTCCTGACCTGATGAAGTTGATCTTCTGTGCTGGTCCATTCTTTTGGCAGTTATATATTATTATTATTATGTATTATATTATTATGTCTCATCTCCTAACTCTCTACCCTCTCACATGGTTTCCACAGAATTTTGCAACTCCCTGATGTCATATTTCAATGAAAAGATTATTTCAATTCATAAACACCTTGGACCAAATACTGCCCCCAGCATCCTTGTTGAACTCCCCCCTCCCTCCCTTTCTCTGTCTTCTCCCTCCCCTCTGCTGATAACATTGCTGACATTATCAGCAAGTCCAAGTCCTCATCCTGTCAACTTGACCCATTTCCCACAGTTCTTGTTAAATCCTGTCTCCCGTCTCTGCTCCCTATCATCACTAATATCATCCACTCCTCCCTAACCTCTGGCATTGTTCCCACAGCCTTCAAATCTGCTGCCATCACCCCCATCATCAAGAAACCAGGTCTTGACTTCACCAACTTCAGTAATCTTCGTCCGATCTCCAATCTGCCCTTCATCTCCAAGATCCTTGAAAAAACTGTTGCTAGTCAACTTCACTCTCACCTGTCCAACAACAACATTTATGAAGAGTTTCAATCTGGTTTTCGCCCCCACCATAGCACCGAAACAGCTCTAGTAAAAATTACTAACGACCTTCTTCTTGCTGCTGACTCTGGTCTTCTGTCCATCCTCATTCTTCTTGATCTAAGCTCTGCCTTCAACACCATCTGTCATTCTATCCTCCTCAACAGACTAACCTCCATTGGCATCTCAGGTACTCCGTTAGACTGGTTCACCTCCTATCTCTCTGACCGCACTCAATTCATTCAGCTTAAATCCTTCCGTTTCCAGTCTTCCCCTGTCTCCACGGGTGTCCCCCAGGGCTATGTCCTCGGAACCCTCCTCTTCATCATCTACCTCCTTCCTTTAGGTCGCATCTTCAGCAAATACGGCGTCCATTTCCACTGCTATGCTGATGACACACAGCTCTACTTGTCATCAAAACCTAACTCCACCCTCCATCCTCACCGACTGTCTCAACGAGCTAAATCACTGGTTTTCTAACAATTTCCTTCAACTAAACAGTAACAAAACAGAAATAATTCTCGTCGGTACCAAAAACTCTATTTCAAAATCAGAACATCTTCTCGTCCCCCTTAACAACTCTCTGCTATCCCCCTCCCCTCAGGTCAAGAGCCTCGGTGTCATCCTCGACACCACTCTCTCCTTCACTTCACACATCAACAATATTACTCGGTCTGCCTATTTCCACCTCCGTAATATTAACCGTCTCCGTCCTTCTCTCACACCCCGCTCCACAGCCATCCTGGTGCACAGTCTTGTGACTTCCCGTATCGATTACTGCAACTCCCTTCTCTACGGCCTCCCCAACAAATCTCTCCACAAGTTACAGATGGTCCAGAACTCAGCTGCCCGTGTCATCACTCAAACCTCCTACTATAACCACATCACTCCTGTCCTGCAGCAGCTCCACTGGCTCCCGGTTAAATCACGCATCATCTTCAAAATTCTACTTCTCACGTTCAAAGCTATCCACAACCTTGCCCCTCCTTATCTATCTGACCTCCTACAAATCTCCATCCCATCACGCTCTCTCAGATCCTCCTCTTCGCTACATCTCCATGTACCCTCTGCCCGCCTCTCCACCATGGGGAGCAGGGCCTTCACCTGCTCTGCCCCTCACCTCTGGAACGCTCTACCACCAGACCTTCGAAACACCACCTCCCTTTCTCTGTTCAAGACAGCCCTGAAAACACATCTCTTTAGAATAGCTTATCATTAACTTTACTAAATGTATTTTTATTATTTTGTATTTTATAATATTTATGTATTTTATATTTAAAATTTTCACTGATAACGTTTGAACTGTATTTCTTTGTTAAGTGTCCTTGGGTGTCCTGAAAGGCACTTTTAAATAAAATGATTATTATTATTATATTATTTCTGTTCTTAAATGACCTTGCCCTTGGATCCAAGCAACGGGACCTTGCTGACTGGTACGGTGTCCATCAATCAAACTGGATCATCACAACTTTTTATTTACAGTACTCGGCTCAATTAGGATCTGACACCTGAAGAGCAGATACTGATGCCTTGTGAGGATAATTCACTACTTGCACTTGTTTTAATGTCACTCACTTCAAATGATTGCAAATGAGTCATAAAAATATTTGAAGCAGCACAAAAAAAAAAATAGTTGGACAGTATTGTTTTTGTTGTGTTTGTTTCAATTCATTTCCATTCAGTTTATTTGTAACAGAAACATTCATATATAAAAATAGTTGGGCAGTATTTATTTATTTTTTTTTCAGTTGTGGAACATTAAATTTTGTAGTGCCATCACTTCACTAGCACTAATGTACCAGTAAACTGGTTCTGTGAACCAAAGCTTTTTTTTCGTTGCCTTTTTTTCTTCTTCTTCTTCTTTCGGCTTCTCCCTTTGTCAGGGGTCACCACAGTGAACTAAGTCGCATGAAGGACTTGACAATTGTTTTTACGCCGGATGCCCTTCCTGACACAACCACAGACCACCGAGCTACCACAGCTCTCTGTGTGGAGCAGAGAGCTGACATCTAGGGTGCCCAGGGAAGCAGATGGTGGGGGGTTAAGGGCCTTGCTCAAGGGCCCAGAGAGGGGCAGATGAGAGGGGCAGAGGAGGGTGGAGACAGGTGTGAACCAAAGCTAGTAAAGTTAGAAAATAAAACGTTTAAACACATTCTGACTTTGTCTTTTATTGCTGTATTATAACCCAAAAATGTGTATTTTTTATTCAAGACAGGCTCAGAGTCGTTTTATTTTAACAATTTTAGTAAAAACAAATTTGATGACCATGTTACATTACTGAAGAAAACGTATAAGACTCGAGCTAAATGAGGCACAAGATTTAAACACAGTTTACCTTATAACATTCCACCTTCTGGATTTAAGTCACAGCTCGTGTTTGGGCTGTCGTGGTGGTGATAATTACTGCACGGGTGATTATATTTCAGCTGGCAACAAGTTATTTAGCCCCAACTGGTGCAATGAGTTACTTCTCATTTCTTAAACAGCTGTGTAGCCTTAAGAAAACCACTAATCAATGAGGCTAACCGAAAAAAAAAAAAAAGGCTTCAATTTGCTAGGGAGCATAAAGATTGGACACTGGAACAATGGAAGAAGGTCATGTGATCTGACTAGTCCAGATTTACCCTGTTCCAGAGCAATGGGTGCATCAGGGTAAGAAGAGAGGCAGGTGAAGTGATGCACCCATCATGCCTAGTGTCTACTGTACAAGCCTGTGGGGGAAGTGCTATGATCTGGGGTTGCTGCAGTTGGTCAGGTCTAGCTATGTTCAACAACAGTGTGTGCTCAAAGAATGAGGTTAGCATCCCTGAATATTCTGAATGACCAGGCTATTACATCAATAGATTCTTTTCTTCCCTGATGGCACGGGCATATTCCAAGATGACAATGCCAGGATTCATCGGGCATCAATTGTGAAAGATTGGTTCTAGGAGCATGTGACATAATTTTCACACATGGATTGGACACCACAGAGTCAAGACCTTAACCCCATTGAGAATCTTTGGGATGTGTTGGAGAAAGCTTGGTGGTCAGAATCTGCCGTCATCAGTTAAAGATCCTTGGTGAAAAATTAATGCAAAACTGGATGGAAATAGATCTTGTGACATTGCAGAAGCTTACTGAAACAATACCACAGTGGATGAATGATGTAATCAACGCTAAAGGCGGCCCAACAAAAAAAGTGTGTGACCTTTTTTTTGGGTGGCAACTTTTTTTTGGCCAGGCAGTGTACAGGTCCTTCTCAAAAAATTAGCATTTTTGGTGATAAAGGTCAGTATTTTTCATAATGTAATGATAAAAATGAAACTTTCATATATTTTAGATTCATTGCACACCAACTGAAATATTTCAGGTCTTTTATTGTTTTAATACTGATGATTTTGGCATACAGCTCATGAAAACCCAAAATTCCTGTCTCAAAAAATTAGCATATTTCATCCGACCAATAAAAGAAAAGTGTTTTTAATACAAAAAAAGTCAACCTTCAAATAATTATGTTCAGTTATGCACTCAATACTTGGTCGGGAATCCTTTTGCAGAAATGACTGCTTCAATGCGGCGTGGCATGGAGGCAATCAGCCTGTGGCACTGCTGAGGTGTTATGGAGGCCCAGGATGCTTCGATAGCGGCCTTAAGCTCATCCAGAGTGTTGGGTCTTGCGTCTCTCAACTTTCTCTTCACAATATCCACAGATTCTCTATGGGGTTCAGGTCAGGAGAGTTGGCAGGCCAATTGAGCACAGTAATACCATGGTCAGTAAACCATTTACCAGTGGTTTTGGCACTGTGAGCAGGTGCCAGGTCGTGCTGAAAAATGAAATCTTCATCTCCATAAAGCTTTTCAGCAGATGGAAGCATGAAGTGCTCCAAAATCTCCTGATAGCTAGCTGCATTGACCCTGCCCTTGATAAAACACAGTGGACCAACACCAGCAGCTGACATGGCACCCCAGACCATCACTGACTGTGGGTACTTGACACTGGACTTCTGGCATTTTGGCATTTCCTTCTCCCCAGTCTTCCTCCAGACTCTGGCACCTTGATTTCCGAATGACATGCAAACTTTGCTTTCATCTGAAAAAAGTACTTTGGACCACTGAGCAACAGTCCAGTGCTGCTTCTCTGTAGTCCAGGTCAGGTGCTTCTGCCGCTGTTTCTGGTTCAAAAGTGGCTTGACCTGGGGAATGCGGCACCTGTAGCCCATTTCCTGCACACGCCTGTGCACGGTGGCTCTGGAATCGGCCCTTCTCCACAATCTTCCTCAGGGTCCGGTCACCTCTTCTCGTTGTGCAGCGTTTTCTGCCACACTTTTCCCTTCCCACAGACTTCCCACTGAGGTGCCTTGATACAGCACTCTGGGAACAGCCTATTCATTCAGAAATTTCTGTATCTTACACTCTTGCTTGAGGGTGTCGTGATGGCCTTCTGGACAGCAGTCAGGTCGGCAGTCTTACCCATGATTGCGGTTTTGAGTAATGAACCAGGCTGGGAGTTTTTAAAAGCCTCAGGAATCTTTTGCAGGTGTTTAGAGTTAATTCGTTGATTCAGATGATTAGGTTAATAGCTCGTTTAGAGAACCTTTTCATGATATGCCAATTTTTTGAGATAGGAATTTTGGGTTTTCATGAGCTGTATGCCAAAATCATCAGTATTAAAACAATAAAAGACCTGAAATATTTCAGTTGGTGTGCAATGAATCTAACATATATGAAAGTTTCATTTTATCATTACATTATGGAAAATAATGACCTTTATCACAATATGCTAATTTTTTTAGAAGAACCTGTACATATATAAATACTTCGAACTAATAGTAATTACGCAAACTTTAATTAAAGCATCAGCTTGAAGTTAACACAACTAACACACAAGGCAGAATTTTTAAATATACTGTGTAGTTAAATCTTAACTTACATTCTTATATTTGATATAGGGCTGGGCGATATGGAGCAAAATTAATATCTCAATTTTTTAAACCAAAATCGCGATATACGATATATATATCTCAATATTTTTTCTTTCCATAAAGTGATAACAAAAATATATATGAGTCAAAGTTTTGTCCCAATTGTCACATAGCCGTATTTATTAACACTATAACTATACAAAATAAATGCAAAAAAATACTATTTACTTATAAGCTATTAAATAGGCTATTAAATAGTTTATATTTTAGACATCTATTTACATGTATTAAATAATAATTCTCTTCAGCTGGGGCCAGCTGTGGTTGAGAGGCTAGAGCAGTTGTCCTCCAATGGGAGAGGTGGAGGTTCAATTCCGCCAGCAGTCACATGCTGAAGTGTTCCTGAAACTCCTCATTACCTCTGGTGTATGTGTCCCATCAGTGTATGAATGTGATAAAGCTCTAATTATTCTTTAGAGATCTAGTAGATGCTGTTTGAATGGGTAAATGACGCACAGACTGATATCACTAAAGATACGGTCCTTAGCGGCTAAAGCGTTAGCCGTCTTGTTAGCCGCTAAGGAGCGTATCCTTAGTGATATGATAAACTGCTGCTTTAATGTTGCACTTCCTCTCTCTATTCCTCTAAAAAGGCACACAGCACGGCTAAACGAGCTCTGAACCGTGGTTTATAAGGAATCAGATCTGACGGAGCTGGTAGCTTCACACATGCTAGCTGCTGTGTTTACTAATAGAATAGAATATATCTTTATTGGCATATTTGCACCAAGGTACAAAGTTTTGCATTTGGCGCGCGCACCATCCGAAGAGGGACGTACGCACGGAAGCCGCAGCAGTATAAAACAATCAGATATGGAAAAAAGGAACGTCTCCTTCTGCCCGAGTGCCCGCCCACACTGGAGAAGCAGGAAGGGGAGGGGGAGCGAAGCACAGGGCTGTGTGTGGAGAAGGAGGAGGCCGCCTGGGAGAAAGAGATGGCAGGATTTCCAAGCATAAAACTATATTGTTTATATCGAGATAGTCCCAACTTATATTGCCAAAAAAAAAATCTTGATATTTAAAATAAATAAATAGAGATATCGCCCAGCCCCAATTTGATACATAAACTTTAGAAGCAGAATGAAAAATACCACAATTGTACTCTGGCCTTTATTTAAAAGTAAAAAAGAAAAACGTGGTGTCCTAAAAAGACAACTGTCCTGAAAATGCCCAGGAAATGTGTGTGTCCTGAAAACACCCCTTCTCTGCACTGTGGGATATACTAAATAACCCTGTGTGAAGGGACTTTTTTTGTTGCAAAGAAGTCAGTAGTTCTTAATTGCATCAGAAACTATCCAGAAAAATACTTAAAAATACTGACAGTTCTCTAGACAAAAACAGAGATAAATGTGTTTTCTGAGCAACCCATTAAGAATATTTTAAACAAGTATAACAACAAATAAACAACAATAATGCAACAGTTTAAAGTTTGTATTATAATTATTTTTGATGAACCCATGAACAGATAAAACTACGTCACTGTAAAAATTGTGCAGTAATTACAGTTGTTTTTTTCATGTGAATTTGCATTTAATTTTATTTAACATGAACTAAATCAAACAAGAGAAAACAAAAGTTTAATTTGGAAGACCTGGACTAAAAAAAAAACAATAAACACTGAGTTAATACTTTATTTATGGTTTAAATGAATAATGTGCTGCTCACAGGCCAGTACTGTAGTTAGTGATCATGAGAATATCCTCACACATCGCATCAATATGTTATTTAAAGCACAGGCTTTGCTCATCTTTAACTGTTAATCCCAGGTAACCATCAAGGAGGGTTGACTGCTTCCACTGCAGAACACTGAGAATAAAAAGAGCAATAAAAATGTATTTAGATTTATTTCTGCATTATTTGTACAAAGTCATACAAAAACCTTCTGGGTTCACAAGGGCGGCTGTGGCTGAGTTGTTAGAGCAGTCGTCCTCCAATGCAAGAGTTGGGGGTTCTATTCCACCAGCAGTCACATGCTGAAGTGTCCCTGTGCAACCCATTGCCTCTGATGTGTGTCTCATCAGTGTATGAATGTGATAAAGCTCTGACGAGTCTCTTTAGAATGATTTGTTCAGTTAGCTTTGTGTAGATCTAGTAGAGTGCTGTATGAATGGGTAAATGAGGCAGACTGTGTTGTAAAGAGCTTTGAGTATCTTGATAAGATAGAAAGGTGCTATACAAGTACAGTCCATTTACCATTTAGACTTGCCAGTGCTGTTCTTGATTATAGAAAACTAGATGAGTTTAGCCCATAAGGCAACTCCCCCCCCCAAAAAAAAAACCCAGCGGTACACCAATGTCCCCCCATCGCTGAGGGATTTGAACAGTAAATGTTCAATTCTAGTCCAGAAAAATACTCATCTTGAAAAT
>JBBPBX010010992.1:0-40970 GCA_038048925.1 Garcialebias charrua | reverse complement strand
ATTAGAGGAAACTATATTTTTAAGCAATATAAAATGGAAGTTGGCATGTTTATTTTTCAAGTCATCCAGCTCAAAATGTTAACATACGGTGGTAGCCATTTTGGAATTTAGGCCGAGATGTAGCCACTAGGGCTTTAATAGACTACTCGAGTAATCGACAGATCGATTACTTGGACCTCTATCGAGTTTTTTAATTACAAATCGAGTATTCATAGTGGCACCATCACGTTGCAGTTACAGAACAGAAAATGAATCAACTTCCTGTTTGGAGCGGGTTGCGAACCGGTGTTACACCATATTCTGTGACCACCGTGTATTGTGACCGTAGGGGGTGGTGTTGCATGCACTGTTGCAGGTCACAGAATATGGTGCAACACCGGGTCCAATGACCGAACCAGAACCAGCTTCCTCGGACGTTGTTTCACAAATAAAAGGCAAAAAATATTAATCTCTAAACCTATAAAAACCTATTAACATATTAATCTCTAAAACTAAACCTAATGTGCAACACCACAGGTGGTGGTGCGGGGTGGTCAACCGCCCCACTGTTTTTAGTTTTGTTTTTGACGTGCCGCACATTTCTTTCACTTTTGCAGCTTAATAATAATAACCAACAGTTTTGGGTTTCCTGTAACTTATTTGCTGAAAGATAAATGGGAGAAGCATAATATATGCTCCCAATGTTTTGTTGGTCTTTTTTTGTAAATAATAATTTATATATTTCTTTTGCGGTTTTAATTAGTTAATTATTTTTTGCATCTTGAGATCCTATGACATCATCAACTACTCGAGCACTACTCAAGTATTATGTTAATGTCGAGTTTTAAAAGTATGTACTCGTTCAACCCCTAGTAGCCACACACCAAAATGGAAGTCAATACCTCGTTTATTATCCAAGTTATCATCCCCACAACGTGAATGGAGGAATGGAAGGACTGAGGTTCCAATTCACCTTCTTAGCTCCTTGACGAGGGACAGCAAATATCACCAGATGGATGTAGCTTTACGGCAAAACTCCAACATTAAGGGGATAAATCAATTAGGTACAGAGCACAAAGTTTCTCTATATGTGTATGACATGCTTTTGTATATATCAGACCCTCTTGCCAGCATTCCTGAATTACTTACGTTGCTTTAAAAATTCAGGAAAATATCTGGCTATAAGATGAATCTTCAAAAGAGCTAGCTGATGCCTGTGACCTCTATAGAAAAGGAACTCTTCGACACCTTTTAAAATTAGTTCAAAACAATTTAAATACCTTGGCATTTGGGTAATTCGAGATCAAAAGAACCTCTATAAAACTAATTATCTACCTCTCATGGCGAACCTCAAGCAATACATTATTTATTTATTTATTTGTTTCTATAAAATGTTATTCATAAAAAAAACAACAACAATACAAAACAATTCCATAAATGATAAGAATACAAAATATAAAATGAAAGGCAGCAGAAAGAAAAAAATCTCATTATATCCACCCCCTTTTTCTCAAACAATTAGTTCAAGCAATAATAATCTTCAACAGAACAAAATGAATAACTCTTTCTAATTTTTCTAACTCTAATACAATACACATTATGCTACATCATATATATTCTTTTAACAATTCAGTTTTGATCATTTTCTTAAATGTACACATTGACTTGGCATTTTTAACATCCCTCTCCAAACCATTCCATAATCCAATTCCCTGGATTGAGGTAGAACGTCCCTTCAAACTAGTTCTGAACTTTGGTTTTACAAATATCTCTGTCCCCTTAAGGTTATAATGACTTTGTCTTTTAACAAAATTTATTTGAATATTTAAAGGTAATGTGTTATTGTGAGCCCTACAAATAATTGATAAAATACTATAATCTAACAAATCATGGAATTTCAATAACTTCAGTTGATAAAATAATGTGCTTGATGGATGACAGTAATGTTTTCTAGTGATAATTCTTACAGCTCTTTTCTGTAATACAAAAATAGGCTTTGTGATTGTTTTACACGCTTTCCCCCAAACATCAATACAATAGATTAAGTGTGGAACAATGATTGTGTTATACAACAAATACAGAGCTTTATCGTTTAACAAGTCTCTGACTTTGTACAGTACTGCAAGAGATTTAGCTATTTTTATTCTTACAGAATTTATGTGATGTTTCCATGTCAGTTTATCATCAATGATAACACCCAAAAACTTCACCTCACTCACTCTACAAATCTAAACACCCTGAATTTTAAATGGAACATCAACAGTTCTCTTTTTATTACTGATGAATACTGTAATAATAAAAACATGAGGTGGAACATGAGGTGGAACAAAATTGTGTACTCACTTGTACTCAATTGTGACTACCGTACACATCTCAGCAAGATGGCGCCAGTGTGTGCGGCAGTCTGTCTGTCGCTCTTGGCTTTGTTAGTTTTATTTCTTGGTTTTGTGCTTCGCACTAAAACTGTGCTTGTGTACAATCACCAGTCCCTCCTGGATATTCAACATGTTGTTGGCAATCTCAGTGCCTTTGATTATGGTGGACAGAAAACTTTACCCCCGCTCCTGTCAGGAGTCGCAGCTCATCTCCTCCGGGCACCTGCGCTGCCCCCTGGCGGCAACGTCGTTACCACGGTAAACGTGGAGGACAGCTGGTGAAACTAAAGATCTGCCTGGCCTGTTCGTCTTCCATTTCTCAGTCAAGAAATGGATTATTTCCATATTTTGCTTTGCCTTGCCTTGGCATTTCCTGGACCCTGTGGACAGCTGCCTGCTACCTGTCACCGGCCTGGATGCGGGCGTCCACTCCCACCGCTCCAGTTTCTCTTGCCTCCACTGGTGCGGAGTGAACCTGCAGAGAGCACCCTGATGCATGCTCAATAATCCAGGTAGAAAAATCTAAAAAAGTTAAGTCTGGTCCTCTGGACATTCAAAAACAAAACAAAACAAAAAAACTGTAGAAACGTTTCATCTTTCGTCCGAAAGACTTCCTCAGTCTGAGATGCTGATGAGAGAAACGCAATTTTGGTCCTGTGTATGTCCTGTACATATTGCAGTTCTGACAATAAAGTTGACTTTGACTGTATTCAGCTCAGTCTTACAAATAGCACCCTCTCACAGCCTGAAGACGCTTCCCCAGGTCCCCGCACCAGTCAGATGGCTGCGGTTTCTGCCAGGAATGGCCTGGTGAACACCAGGTCTGTACCACAGAAAACTTTCATCCTGCGGGACTTTTTCACTTCCCATCATTTGGATTTATTCTGTATCACGGAGACCTGGGTCGAGGCTGATGACTCCAGTGATTTTGTTGAACTTTTACCAGACGGCTGCTCTTATCTGAGCTCCCCTCGGCTGTCAGGCCGCGGAGGAGGAACGGCTGTGGTTTATAAAAACGGTTTTAAATGCAAGCAGTGCACTGCACCGTCTTCTTTCTCTAGCTTTGAGATGACTTTATTTGAGGTGGGTTGCTCACACGCCGTGCTGTGCACTATCATCTACAGAGCCCACAAATATAATAAGGATTTCTTGAATTACTTTTCTGATTTCCTGACTGGAATAATGATAAACTATGATAGAGTCCTTATTGTTGGGGATTTTAACATACATGTATGTTGTCCAGAGAAACCACTGGTGAAGGACTTTCTGGGCCTCACTGACTCTTTTAACCTGGTTCAGTGGGTGGCTGGTCCCACACATGAACATGGACACACGATGGACCTGGTTCTCTCTCACGGCTTGTCTGTAACTGTGTTTCCATCTATTTTCAATTCGAATTTTGAGCGAATTTTTGAAATTTCGCAAAAATGTAAATAAAAATTAATGCGAATCAGAAATCAGAAAGAGAGAGTGGACAGCACCAAGTTCCTGGGAGTGCACGTCTCAAAGGACCTGTCCTGGAGCAGGAACACTGCAGCACTGGCGAAGAAGGCTCACCAGCGCCTCTACTTTCTCCGCAAGCTGAAAAGGGCTGGAGCTTCAACCTCCATCATGTGCACCTTCTACAGAGGTGCCATAGAAAGTGTCCTGACCAGCTGCATCACTGTGTGGTTTGGTGCATGCACTGCATCCTGCCGCAAGAGCCTCCAGCGCATCGTGAAAGCAGCTGAGAAGATCGTCGGCACCTCCTTGCCCTCACTGCAGGACTTACACAGCAAACGCCTCACTCGGAAAGCCCACTGCATGGCAGGTGATCCCACACACCCACTACACAGCTGCTTTAGACTGCTGCCATCAGGGAGGAGACTGAGGAGTCTCCAGGCTCGTACCAGCAGACTGAGAGACAGCTCTGTTCATCAGGCAGTCAGGATGCTAAACACTCTGCCTGCTCTGCCTCCCCTCCCATTTGAACTGCCTTAACACAAAAAACTTTCTCACACATTACCACTCAACACAAAGTTTTTAACACTGGACTCTGTGTCATCAAACGGGTTGTTCACTGAACTCTCGGTCATGTGTTCATTCAGTTTGCACTACTTCTCATATTTGCACTAATGTTTGTATTACATTACTGCCTATAGTCATACTACTGTTTACATTCACTGTTTACATTTATTAATACTGTTTACATTTATTACTACTGCTTTACATTTATTACTACTGTTTACATTTACACTACTTTTGTCTACACTACTGCAGATACATATACAGCATTCTCTGACTAGCCTTATCTAAGGATGCCAAATGTGCCTTATGTGCCTTACTTCATATGCCACTTTGCCTCTATACCAACATCAACTACCTCATACATATACTGTGTACATCAACTTATATGCTGCTGTGCCACTCTTTGCAAATGTCAACGCTAGAAACTTCAGTTTATTTTATAGATTTACGTTTTTATACTTTTCATACTACTGTACTATGCAAAAACTCAGGACAGTATTACACTTTTATTATTTCATTTTATGCTTATGTTCATTGGGTGTTTGGTGTTTCAGTGTTGGTGTAAATTTTCATACTTTTATACTATTATGAAAAAACTCAGGACAGTATTACACTTTTTTACTATTTTATGCTTATGTTTATTAAATGTTTTAGTGTTTAGTGTTTAGATGGTTACTGTTGCACCGAGGGACTGAGAGAAACGCAATTTCGGTCCTGTGTATGTCCTGTACATATTGCAGTTCTGACAATAAAGTTGACTTTGACTTTGAAATGTTTCCATCAACTGGCTTGAAGCGCATCCACCAGGCCACGCAAAGCGGCATGACGTCAGCGTCATTACGTCAGCGTTACGCATGTCTACAGTAAACAGGAAGTAGCGGTTGAAAACAGGACCCGACCACACATCTCGGCAAAATGGAGAGAATATTTCAGGAATGTGTTGCTATCGGGCAAGTTGTATTTATTCTGTCATGCCAACTAGTTTTAGCGATGTTACATGTTGTCCGGAGACAAAGTCACGTGACGTAAATGTTCGCTACGGCAGAACTGAGTCGGCAAATCTGTTTCCATCTGTCGTTTTGCGCATCGGCTCTGATTCGAAAAACCCAAAAACCACCTCAAGCGAGCGTATCAACTTTTTTACGAATTAGAGGAAGTTAATTCGAATCGTGCCGTTTCCATTCAGCTTTTCTGATGCGATACTTCAAAATGCGCATCAAGAAACCTTGGTGGAAACACGGCTAGTGACCGACCTGGAACTTTATGATAATGTTATTTCTGACCATAGGCCTGTTTTATTTGACATTGGTTTGTCCTGTGCTCCAGTTAAATCCTTCGCTCCTGCCCAGCGACGTAGAGTTTTTAACCCTTCCACTGCTGGTCAGTTCTCTGCTACCTTTGAACAGCTCTGTGCTCTCTCTGACTCTGCTGCTGACACCGAATAGCTGAGCTCCTGGTTTGACTCCTCCTGTAAACCCATTCTTGACTCTTTGGCTCCATCTAAACTGGTGCGGCCTAGAGCCAGATCTGAACCCTGGTTCAATGAAGAAACTCTTGCAGCCAGACAGGAGTGCTGCAGAGCTGAACAGAGATGGAAAAAGAATATACTGGAGGTTTCATTTGAAATTTTAAAGGACTGTCAACATTTTAAAGGACTGTCAACGTCAGTACGAGAACATTGTTAAAGAGGCCAAAAAAACAATACTTGTCAGACATTATTGTGTCCAATCAAAATAACCCACGTGTCCTTTTTAAAGCTATTGACTCTGTCCTGAAGGCCCCACAACCTGTCTGCCTGGAAACCTCTACTGAACTTTGTAATGACTTCCTGCAGTTTTTTATAAATAAGGTTGTTATCACAAGGGCCCTTATTTCAGCCCCTGCTTTTGACCCCTCCTGCTTGGTCTCCTGCCTGGCTGTGTTTGATAGATTTGAACCAGTAACTCTGACCCTTTTAGAGGATGTGGTCGGCCATTTTAAGCTATCAGGTTCCCCTCATGACCTTGTCCCCCCTCGTCTTTTAAAAGAGGTTTTTTCCAGCATCAGAGTCAGAGTCAGAGTCAGAGAGTCAGAGTCAGAGAGAATTTATTGTCATTTGCACCGCATGTAGTACATGTGTTGAAAACGAAATTATGTACACAGGGTCCCAGTTACATCCAACAACAAATGCAAGAGAAAAACAATAATAACATCTAGGATTAACTAAGAGAGACATCAGCTAGTAATACACTAAGCCAAACAGTGATCAGGCAGGTGATCCTTGCTGTTATCAATAGCAGTCTGTCCTCAGGTGTTGTCCCAATAAGTTTTAAACATGCTGTGGTGCAGCCCCTGCTTAAAAAGTCTAGCCTAGACCAAACTGTCTTGGCTAATTTTAGGCCCATTTCCAAGCTGCCTTTTATTTATTTATTTTTTAGAAAAAATTGTGTATTCACAGGTGAAATGTTTTCTGGATGAGCACAACATAATGGAGGTTTTTCAGTCTGGCTTCAAAACTGGCCACAGCACAGAATCAGCTCTAGTCAGAGTTTTTAATGATATTCTTATGGCCAATGATTCTGGTGAACATGTGGTTCTTGTCTTGCTCGACCTAACCGCTGCCTTTGACACAGTGGACCATAACGTTTTAATATCACGTTTACAGCACCAAGTGGGTATCTGTGGTACTGCACTGAGCTGGTTTAGGTCCTATCTGGCAGACAGAACCATGTCTGTGAACATAGCTGGTTCTGAATCCTCCACTGCTCCTCTGTGTTTTGGGGTTCCACAGGGCTCTATTTTAGGTCCCCTGCTTTTCTCCCTTTACCTTCTTCCATTGGGATCAATCCTGAGAAAGCATGGGATCTTTTTTCACTGTTACACTGATGATAGTCAAATCTATCTGCCACTAAAAAAGAAAGATACCTCCTCAATCAGGCCACTTCTGTTGTGTCTTGAAGACATCAAAGCTAGGATGTCTTTAAACTTCTTAAATTTTAATGAAGAAAAAAACAAACAAGTGATGGTGTTTGGTCCTAGTGGCTCTTGTGAACCTTGCCCTGTTGATCTGGGCCCTCTGGCACCACATGTAAAGAAAACAGTTTCTAACTTGGGTTTTAAAATGGACAGTGATTTTAAATTAGATTCCCAGATTGGAGCGGTGGTCAAGACCAGTTTTTATCACCTCAGACAGCTGGCTAAGGTAAAGTCCATCCTTACACAGCAGCAGCTGGAAACAGTAATCCATGCCTTCATCACCTCTCGGCTGGATTACTGTAACGCTCTTTACCTTGGAGTCAGCCAGTCCTCCCTCAGACGTCTCCAGTTGGTCCAGAACGCTGCTGCTCGCCTTCTAACTGGAGTTCATAAGAGGGAGCACATCACCCCCACTCTGGCTGCCTGTTCATTTTAGAGTTCATTTTAAGATATTTTATTTGTTTTTAAAAGTTTAAATGGTCTTGCTCCATCCTACCTCTCTGAGCTGCTTCACCCATACTCTCCTGCTCGGTGCCTCAGATCAGCTGATCAGCTGCTTCTGGAGGTGCCGAGGTCCAAACGGAGGCTCAGAGGAGACAGAGCTTTTTCTGTTGCTGCTCCAAAACTGTGGAACGATCTCCCTCTTCCATCAGACAAGCTCCTTCACTGTCCAGTTTTAAAACTCTTCTAAAAACACATTTTTACTCACTGGCTTTTAGCACAGACTGAATTTGTTCTGCACTGTTTAAATTGATCTTAATGTTTTAACAACCGTTTTATTTTTCATGTGTTTAAATGTTTTTGATTTTATATGTACAGCACTTTGTTGCAGCTGTGGTTGTTTTAAAGGGCTTTATAAATAAAGTATTATTTATTGTGTACTCAATTGTGTACTCAAGCATGATCTAGAGGTGATAATTTTACTAGGAAAAAACATGCTGTTAAGACACATTAAGCAGAAAATGGACTGTTAAAGTACAACACTCCAATAGCTGCTGATAGACTCACCGCAATACATTCTGCAACTAAAGGGAACCAACCACTGCAGATACTTCTGTGACATGGATTGCAAAACAACAAGAAGGTGCACCAAGGGAGATCATAGTTTTTCCAGTTTCAAAAGGAGCTAAACTATGAAGAAGGAATAATGTTTATGGTTGAATGTTGTCGTTCTTGATGCACTCAGGAGAGAGGTTATTCACCGTTTACACGCCACTCATCTTGATGTGGTTGGATACTTGCAGAGAGTCAGTGTGTCTACTGGAATGGCATGAATCAATAATCAAGTCTTGTGTAACCACGTATGATATCTGCAGGTCAGTGGGCATTAAACAAGGAGACCATGAAACCACATAAGAATCCAAGCAAATCATTTGTGAAAGAGTACACAGAACTGTTATTTAAAAACAATGACAACTTTATACTGTGGGCCACTTTTCAACATTTAGGAAAATACTTTGTAAACTACAGTATTTACCAGATACAGACTCAACCACAGTTATAAAGAAACCGAAGAACCATTTTCCTACTCAAGAAATCTCTGACATTGTCATTTCTGATGACTGACCACAAAATAGAGTACATCATGCATTTCAGAGATTCAGCTGCCTGTGGGACTTCCAGCTCAGGACCTCATAACCAACCAACCAGAAAATAATGGCAAAAAGCTGTGAAGACAGCAAAAAGGCACATGTGCAATGCTAAAGCTGCAGGACAGGGCCCCTATACTTCTCTTTTAGATCAGCACAACACACCATCACAAGGTTTGGAAACCAGTCCAGTTGCTTAGCTTGCAAACCAAAATCTTACTGCCAACCAAAACCAGCCTGTTGCAGCCGGAAGTCATATGGACTCAGCAGGATTCAGAAAACTACCAAGAATGTCAACATGCTTACTAAATCAGAGCCGTAAGAAACTTGTGCCCCTTTTCCATTAGTACCGGTACAGCACGGTTCTACCCGGCTCGGCACGGTACACGTTTGCTACTTTTGCACTGCTCCTACTCAGCCCCAACTCTGCTCAGCCCTGCTCAGATCTGCACCGCACTTCAGGACTGATTCTGGAGGCGCGTCCTGACTCCAAAATCCTGCTAATGAACTTTTAATGAACTTCAGTTCACTGAGTGAGAGTTCAGTGATGGAGTTAAACTCAAAGCAGTCTGCTCCTCAGATAAATAATGTTCAATGTTTCTGTTAACTTATTTTATATATGAATGTTTCTGTTCAGTGCCCTGAGACGACTTCTGTTGTGACCTGGTGCTACTTAAACTGAATTAAATCTGAAAAACACACTTAGATTTCAAATTCCATATTTTTCTTCATCATTTGATGTATTTGAACTCATTGTGTCTACTTTTACTGTTCATTTTTTATATACAGTATTTGGTTTTGTTTCTTGTATACATATTTTATTTTAGTGATTTAAGTGATGATCAGTGATCAATGTTATTACTCACCTTACTGACTTTGTCTATAAAGTAAGAAAGAAAAAGTTGGCAATCTTCATTTGAAGAGATAGGAACAATCAAACAGGGATTTAAAGTGTAATTCTTGTTTTGTTTTTAGAGCCTGTACATCTGTGGGTTAGAATAAAGGTGAACCAAAGGCTGTATCTCTTCTTTAAACTTGTTTGAGGGAAATATTCCTCAGAGATCCAATAATTTTGTGTCTTTTTATGACTTTTCAGCCGAGTTAACTTTAAAGCTGCACTATGTAAGTTTGTAATGTAGTCTGTAACTTTTCAAATAATATATTTTTAACATATTTCTTCACTCTGTCACTATCTACTGACAGACTGGTGTTAGACAAAGTAATCTCTGAAAAAAACTATAGTCCCCTTGCTTCTCTATCAGCATTTATAAAAACACTAAAAACACAGAGTGACCCGGACAATGACCAGGAGGTGGTTAGTCATCTAAAACCTACTGCTTCTCTATATGATGCTATTCCACCTCGACTGTTTAATGAGGTCTTTTCTACTATAGGCCTTTCGGTTCTTGCCCTTGTAAATAGTAGTTTGTCTTCAGGTGTTGTCCCTGGAAACCTAAAACATGCAGTTGTCCAGCCTTTGATTAAGAAACCAAATTTGGATCCCGATATCCTGGGAAATTATAGACCTATCTCTAAATTACCTTTTGTTTCTAAGATTCTTGAGAAGGTAGTCTATGATCAACTAATGACTTATCTTGTTGAGCATAACATTTTAGAGGTCTTTCAATCTGGTTTTAAATCTTTTCATAGTACAGAGTCAGCACTTTTAAAGGTTTTTAATGATATATTCCTTTCAACAGATTCTGGTGACTATGTTATTTTGGTTTTGTTGGATCTTTCGGCTGCTTTTGACACTGTTGATCACAATATTTTATTTACACGTTTGGAACAGTGCGTGGGCATTGGCCATACAGCCCTAAACTGGTTTAAATCTTATTTGACAAATCGTACATTTTGTGTCTCTCTTGATGGCCATAGGTCCTCATCTGCTCCTCTTTCATATGGTGTTCCACAGGGCTCAATTTTGGGCCCTCTTCTTTTTCTGTTGTATCTTCTTCCTCTTGGCTCCGTTTTTAGAAAACACGGGATTGCCTTTCATTGCTACGCAGATGATACACAGATTTATGTACCAGTAAAGAAAGCAGACCACACTTCTCTCCAGTCTTTGCTTCTATGTTTGGAAGATTTGAAGACTTGGATGTCTCTAAATTTTCTGAAACTGAATGAAGACAAGACAGAGGTAGTGATTTTTGGAAGTTCTTATGGAAAGTCTTTGCTTGTTGACTGCCTACTGACTCGAAATATCAAGCCAGTTGTTACGAATCTGGGGGTAAAGATAGATGCAGATCTAAGGCTGGATTCTCACATCAGAACAGTTGTGAGATCTAGCTTTTTTCACTTAAGGCAGTTAGCAAAAGTGAAACCCATTCTTCCAAGGCAGCATTTTGAAACAGCAATCCATGCTTTTGTAACCACTCGACTGGATTATTGTAATGCACTTTATGCTGGCATAAGTGATTCATGCATTTCACAGCTTCAAAGAGTTCAAAATGCCGCCGCACGACTTTTAACAGGGACACGGAAATTTGATAGTATTTCTCCTGTTTTGGCCTCTTTGCATTGGTTACTAGTGCATTATAGGATTCATTTTAAGATACTTTTGTTCGCTTTTAAAGCTCTGAATGGCCGCTCTCCTCCTTACTTGACTGAGCTACTACAATCTTACACTCCCTCCCGTTCTCTCAGATCAGCTAACCAGCAGTTTCTGAGGATTCCAAAAACTAAGCTTAAGCTCAGAGGTGACCGTGCTTTTTCAGTGATTGCCCCTAAACTCTGGAATGATCTTCCGAGTGACATAAGACAAGCCTCGTCCATTGTAGTTTTTAAGTCTCTTCTTAAAACTCATCTTTTCTCTTTGGCTTTTGGCGCGATCCGAGATGTTTGATTTTGTTTTTATTGTGTAAAACTTTTATTTTAATGCTAGTTTTTATATCTGACCTTTTTATTTTTGTACTGTATTTTATGTTTGTGTACAGCACTTTGGTCCCACGGTTTTATAAAGAGCTTTAGAAATAAAGTTGGTATGGTAGCTAAGATTTCTGATCTTTTTTTCAGGGAGGGTATTTATGTCATTTGAAGAACTTCAAAACAAACATGATATTCCTACAAAACATTTCTATAAATATCTTCAAATCCGGAGTTTCATTTTATCCAAGCAACAAAATAATCTTGATCTACCCTCTTTGTCTTCATTAGAGGACATTATCATAAATCACCTATATGATGGAGGGCAGGTGTCGTCTCTATTCCCTGTTTGCTGACAAATGTAAAGAATCTTCGGACAACATTTTAAAGGCATGGAAAACAGATTTGGGAGAAAGTGTGTCGAGTGAGGAGTGGTCCGAAGCCTGCACTTTGATTCATAAACAATTCGCCATCACAAACTCCAAATTACTACAATACAAATGGTTGACTAGACAATACATCACTCCAGTTAAATTGCATCACTTTAACCCTAATAGTCCTGACACTTGCATTAAATGTAGTTTCCAAAAAGATATTTATTTCATTGTATGTGGGCGTGTCCTCGAGTGTTAGCTTTTTGGAAGGATGTATTGATTGTGATTAGTCAGATGATTGGTAAAAAGTTTCCTTTAAATACTAAAATGTGTATCTTGAATATTTATCCTGATGACAACTTGAGATGCTTACTTAATGTCTCCTTTTTGGAAGCTGAACGCTGTATTGCGTCCTCATGGAAGAAAGACTCATTATGTGGAATCTCACAATGGACTACGCAAATGACGTTTTACTTTGCACTTGAGAAAATCAGTTATTTTACTAAGAACAAGCTTGATAAATTTTGGAATATCTGGACTGTCTTTTACAACTTGCTGGGCCAAAATGATATCCAACTCGATGGCTGGAAAAAGGACTTGTTATAAGGTCATATGGTGAGCTAAACGGATGTGTATACTGGTTGGTCTCTTGAGGATCTGCTGCAAACCCCCTTTTTTTCTCTCCCCTGTATGTGTAACCCAGTCTAAAATAACACTTATTAACTGTATCCATTTTTATTTATTTGGCTATTAAACAGATTAATAGGAAATAAATAAATAGGAGAATAAATAGAAAGAGGTCTAAAATAGTTAAAAACATAAAATATATTAATTACAGATATTTTAAAGGTGATAATGTCATTATCTTTTATTTGGTTTGAAATCTGTACACAGAGTTTATTTTGGTCAACAGTTAGTAATGTCCAGCGGTGAGTAACAAGACTTTTACTTTGAAAGGTTGCATGCATGTGCCGCCCACGTGACTGGTTCCAGCGACCGTTGGCTCTGTTTTCTCTGCGCATGCGGGGAGCAGAAGGTATAAAGCAGGACACGGAGAAGCACGAAACCAGGACAGAGAGAGTGCAACGGAGCTGAACGCTGTGTTGTGGAAGAAGGGAGGAATAGTTAGAGAAACCTCGATTAAAAAGACTCCCTTTCTTCTGAAAATACTTCTCTCAGAGAGAGAAGTGGTTTCTGCATTTTTCTTCAACCTGACTACGCTCAGGAATTTTTATTTTGTACAGAACTGAACTTGGTGAGTTAAAAAGTATATTTTATTTTCTGAAAAGAGAATGTATCTAGTATATTTTTATCTCATCGAAGTGGAAAGTTAAAGTAGCACAATTTATGTTGTTTTATGCTAAAAAAAACTGATTATGTGATGTATGAGCGAAACAATGTAATTGTTACAGCTTCAGAGGGCTAAAACAAACTTTTATTGTGCTTTACTGGTTGTTGTGCCAGGTTTTTTTTTTTGGGGAGCTGTCTTTCCAGAAGCTTATCTTGAGAGCCTGTTGAGATCCTTCTAGAAGCCTTTTCTGAAGGTGCCTTGAAGGTTCTGCTGAGAACTAGACCGGATAGAATGTTAGAATGCTGTTCATCGACTTCAGCTCGGCATTCAACACCATCATCCCCCAACAGCTCATCCTTAAACTGGACAGTCTGGGGCTGAACACCTCAATGTGTAATCCTTAAACTGGACAGTCTGGGGCTGAACACCTCAATGTGTAACTGGCTGCTAGACTTCCTGACCGGGAGACCACAGACAGTACGGGTCGGGAGTAACACATCTAGCACCATCACATTGAACACAGGGGCCCCACAAGGATGTGTGCTGAGCCCCCTTCTATTCACCCTGCTAACACACGACTGCACACCATCATACAGCTCCAACCACTTCATCAAGTTTGCGGACGACACAACAGTGGTAGGTCTCATCAGCAACAACGATGAGACGGACTACAGGAACGAGGTGAGCCGCCTGGCCTTGTGGTGCGGACACAACAATCTCACTCTCAACGTGGAGAAGACAAAGGAGATTGTTGTGGACTTCAGGAAGAGGGATGCCCAACATGCCCCTCTGACCATCAACAGCACCGCAGTGGAGAGAGTAGACAGCACCAAGTTCCTGGGAGTGCATGTCTCAGAGGACCTGTCCTGGAGCAGGAACACTGCATCACTGGCCAAGAAGGCTCACCAGCGTCTCTACTTTCTCCGCAAGCTGAAAAGGGCTGGAGCTTCAACCCCCATCATGTGCACCTTCTACAGAGGTGCCATAGAAAGTGTCCTGACCAGCTGCATCACTGTGTGGTTTGGTGCATGTACTGCATCCTGCCGCAAGAGCCTCCAGCGCATCGTGAGAGCAGCTGAGAAGATCGTCGGCACCTCCTTCCCTCACTGCAGGACTTACACAGCAAACGCCTCACTCGGAAAGCCCACTGCATGGCAGGTGATCCCACACACCCACTACACAGCTGCTTCAGACTGCTGCCATCAGGGAGGAGACTGAGAAGTCTCCAGGCTCGAACCAGCAGACTGAGAGACAGCTCTGTTCATCAGGCAGTCAGGATGCTAAACACTCTGCCTGCTCTGCCTCCCCTCCCATTTGAACTGCCTTAACACAAAAAACTTTCTCACACATTACCACACAACACAAAGATTTTAACACTGGACTCTGTGTCATCAAACGGGTTATTCACTAAACTCTCGGTCATGTGCTCATTCAGTTTGCACTACTTCTCATATTTGCACTAATGTTTGTATTACATTACTGCCTATAGTCATACTACTGTTTACATTCACTGTTTACATTTATTAATACTGTTTACATTTATTACTACTGTTTACATTTACACTACTTTTATATCTACACTACTGCTGATACATATACAGTATTCTCTGACTAGCCTTATTTAAGGATGCCCAATGTGCCTTACTGCATATGCCACTTTGCCTCTATACCAACATCAACTACCTCATACATATACTGTGTACATTAACTCATATGCTGCTTTGCCACTCTTTGCAAATGTCAATGCTAGAACCTTCAGTTTATTTTATAGATATACTTTTTATACTTTTTATACTACTATGCAAAAACTCAGGACAGTATTACACTTTTATTATTTCATTTTATGCTTATGTTCATTAAATGTTTAGTGTTTTAGTGTTGGTGTAAATTTTCATACTTTTATACTACTATGCAAAAACTCAGGACAGTGTTACACTTTTACTATTTTATGCTTATGTTTATTAAATGTTTCAGTGTTTTAGTGTTTAAATGGTTACTGTTGCACCGAGGGACTGAGAGAAACGCAATTTCAATCCTGTGTATGTCCTGTACATATTGCAGTTCTGACAATAAAGTTGACTTTGACTCCCTGTCAACGGCTGATTGAGACTGATGAGAAATCTGATGGCGAGCTAAACCCCAGGAGACCGTGAACACCAGCAGAAGCTCCGCCCTCTGCTGGAACATACTAACTCATCGAATAAATGGTATGACCTACCCAGAATTTTCCCGCTGCTGAAGAAAAAAAAGCAGTGGACCTCAGAACTGTGAATTCCCTTCAGAAACTCTTCATGAAAGAAAAAAAACTGTTGAATTGGGCACAAATTATTCAGTTTCGCTGGATTGTTGTGTTTTATGTTTTTCTTTTCTTGAACCACAATTAACATTTATTGTTAAATTGTAAATGTGAATCATTTGTTGGGTTTTGATTTAAGAAGTGGTTAAAATAGGAAACTAAATAGCCTTAACTTCTTAAAACACTAATCTTTTAAATTAAATTTAAAAGATAGAATTAACTGTAAATTAAATAATTAACAGTTTCCAAATTGAATTAAAATAGAATACAACCTAGAATTAAATAAATAGAACTCTTAATACCTATTAGTAGATTTTATATTTCAATTAGGATTTAATAAATTCTTCTGAAAGGGAACTATTAATATTGAATGTGTGTAATTGTATGTGAATGTTTGTATTGTTGATTTATTTATTCATTTATAATAATAAGCCGGCAGTTCAAACTTTTACCTTGTGGTCCGAGTCATTAATTTAATTGAACTTCTTTTCTTCTCCCGTAGTCCAACCTAGTCCTTTACTGTAAACACGCCGTGAGCGTTATAGGAAAGTGGCGAGACGGCCAGGAGTAACTTTAGCATCTCATAGGTGTTACATATGTTCTTTTGATTTTTGTCTTTTCTGGGTCTATATTTTAAGTATTTGTAATTGATTATATGTATGCTTCTTGTTCTCTTGTTAAAATCAATAAATATATGTTTAAAAAAAATTGTTGAAAAGATACAGTACATACAAGTTGGTTAATATCAAATGAATTATAAACGGTAAATTTTGATGAGTTATGTATTTTGCTGTATTATGTATAGATGATTATTGTTTGAATTGATAGTTTAATTGATTTTGTTTAAGGAGCAGATATATTTTGTTCTTCTGCTTTTTTTTTTCATTTTTCATTTTTTGTACTGAAAGCTTTAGTGTTGAACAAGCTTTTTTGTTGTTGTTTCCATATGTATGGGTGAAAAAAGCACACACAAATTAAATTAGTTTGGGTACGTACAGTCACAAGTTTTAATAAAACAAGCATCTGATATGTAGAATTGTCAACAACAATAAAAAAAAAAAAGATATTTGAGTAACCTCAAACTTAACTTTGGTCTGAAACTACACAACAAATGTTTTAAATCCAAAATAAAAAGCATTACTATTTGCCCGTGACACCTCTATTACAGCAAATATTATACTTAAAACTATTTCTTTAACAATGAGGGGATGTAGTGCTGGTTTTTCTTTACAAGCTTCCTAAAACAAACAGAGCAATTTTTTATTTTTTTTAAAGAAACAGTATTGTTAATTAATTAGGGACCAAAATAAAAGTTAAAACTTGGATTAAGCTACGCAACAGCTGCTCAGTCCGTTCTTAAATAGCTCGTAAATTACAGGTAGACTTCAGACATGTTCGTGAACTCACAGACAGCGTTTGGCACGAAATGTGGTCATATTTGTGGGATATTTTTTCATTAGCAACTCTAAACCGTTCCAGGGTCGTGGAAGTTCTGATCCGACAAGTTGGCAAACAAACGTTAGCTTGTAAGATTTGGAAAACAGCTGCCCTTAAACACAAATATATTAACCACCCAGCAGATTGAGAATCTCTCCAAGTGTCCCCCGCTTTAAGAGGAACGTTGAACCTGAAAAACAATTTAATCCTTCAAAATCAGAAACTGCCCCGAGTTTCTCCATTTCCTTGGTTTCATCCAATACAGCAGCAGCATTGTAACACATCTGCTGCACAAATCTTAAAACCTACAGTGCATCCAAAAGACATTGTCGTGCAGATCTGTGCTCCTGTTCCCTCACAGTACCGCAACAGGCTCCCACTGCGGCTAGCTGCTGCACTTTGCTTATTTAGGTTATCATTTGATGCAAATTACTTTTCTGTAAACAAAAAAACGCCGCTCAGCTCTCAGCTTGTACTCCTGAACTCAATGGGTAGTGTGTGTGTGAAAGTTTGTTATATGAATGGGCTACAACTACACACAAAGAAACCACGTTTGAGTAAATTAATACTTTTGTTTTGAATGCTCTTTTCCTACAACAGCCTGATAGCAGAGACCTTGTCCAGTTCTTACACAGTATACAGAAGGGAGCAGAGTGCACAAGATGATTTACAAAGTATACAGTGTGTTGAACTGCTCCGGGCGTGTGGCTGGTGAACAGATTGTGGTTTTTCAGTTTGAAGAAACTATTGAAAAACAAGATTTGATGCGTGTCACACTGAATTTTGAGTTAGTAAGCACAAGTTCATCTGCAGTCAGTAAAAAGCCCACTTGTTCCTACATGGCATCATTTTCAGGGGCGAAGAGAGCGGCGAGGCCAGCGNAACTACATCAAAGTTTTGAACTATATCAAAGTTTTGAACTAGTTGTATATCAAAGTTTTGAACTACATCAAAGTTTTGAACTATATCAAAGTTAACTACATCAAAGTTTTGAACTACATCAAAGTTTTGAACTACATCAAAGTTTTGAACTACATCAAAGTTTTGAACTACTTGTATATCAAATTTTGAACTACATCAAAGTTTTGAACTATATCAAAGTTTTGAACTACATCAAAGTTTTGAACTACATCAAAGTTTTGAACTATATCAAAGTTTTGAACTACATCAAAGTTTTGAACTATATCAAAGTTTTGAACTGCATCAAAGTTTTAACTACATCAAAGTTTTGAACAACATCAAAGTTTTGAACTACATCAAAGTTTACAACTACATCAAAGTTTTGAACTACATCACTGTTTTGAACTACATCAAAGTTTTGAACTACATCTAAGTTTTGAACTACATCAAAGTTTTGAACTACATCAAAGTTTTGAACTACATCAATTTTTTGAACTACATCAAAGTTTTGAACTACATCAAAGTTTTGAATTACCGTACATAAAAGTTTTGAACTACATCAAAGTTTTGAACTACATCAAAGTTTTGAACTATATCATAGTTTTGAACTACATCAAAGTTTTGAACTACATCAAAGTTTTGAACTATATCAAAGTTTTGAACTACATCAAAGTTTTGAATTACATAAAAGTTTTTAACTATATCAAAGTTTTAACTACATCAAAGTTTTTTTAACTACATCAAAGTTTTGAACTATATCAAAGTTTTGCACTAGTTGTATATCAAAGTTTACAACTACATCAAAGTTTTGAACTATATCAAAGTTTTAACTTCATCAAAGTTTTGAACTACATCAAAGTTTTGAATTACATCAAAGTTTTGAACTATATCAAAGTTTTAACTACATCAAAGTTTTGAACAACATCAAAGTTTTGAACTACATCAACGTTTTGAACTACATCAACGTTTTGAACTACATCAACGTTTTGAACTACATCAAAGTTTTGAACTACATCTAAGTTTTGAACTACATCAAAGTTTTGAACTACATCAAAGTTTTGAACTACATCAATTTTTTGAACTACATCATTTTGAACTACATCAAAGTTTTGAATTACCGTACATAAAAGTTTTGAACTACATCAAAGTTTTGAACTACATCAAAGTTTTGAACTATATCATAGTTTTGAACTACATCATAGTTTTGAACTACATCAAAGTTTTGAACTATATCAAAGTTTTGAACTACATCAAAGTTTTGAATTACATAAAAGTTTTTAACTATATCGAAGTTTTAACTACATCAAAGTTTTTTTAACTACAAAGTTTTGAACTATATCAAAGTTTTGCACTAGTTGTATATCAAAGTTTACAACTACATCAAAGTTTTGAACTACATCAAAGTTTTGAATTACATCAAAGTTTTGAACTATATCAAAGTTTTAACTACATCAAAGTTTTGAACAACATCAAAGTTTGGAACTACTGTATATCAAAGTTTTGAACTAGTTGTATATCAAAGTTTACAACTACATCAAAGTTTTGAACTATATCAAAGTTTTAACCACATGAAAGTTTTGAACTACATGAAAGTTTTGAACTATATCAACGTTTTGAACTACATCAAAGTTTTGAACTACATCAAAGTTTTGAACTACATCAAAGTTTTGAACTACATCAAAGTTTGTCCAGAACTATATCAAAGTTTTGAACTACATCAAAGTTTTGAACTACATCAAAGTTTTGAACTACATCAAAGTTTTGAACTATACCAAAGTTTTGAACTACATCAAAGTTTGTCCAGAACTATATCAAAGTTTTGAACTATATTAAAGTTTTGAACTATATCAAATTTTGGAACTATATCAAAGTTTTGAACTAGTTGTATATCAAAGTTTACAACTACATCAAAGTTTTGAACTATATCAAAGTTTTAACTACATCAAAGTTTTGAACTACATCAAAGTTTGCAACTATATCAAAGTTTTGAACTAGTTGTATATCAAAGTTTACAACTACATCAAAGTTTTGAACTATATCAAAGTTTTAACCACATGAAAGTTTTGAACTACATGAAAGTTTTGAACTATATCAACGTTTTGAACTACATCAAAGTTTTGAACCACATCAAAGTTTTGAACTACATCAAAGTTTGTCCAGAACCATATCAAAGTTTTGAACTACATCAAAGTTTTGAACTACATCAAAGTTTTGAACTACATCAAAGTTTTGAACTATACCAAAGTTTTGAACTACATCAAAGTTTGTCCAGAACTATATCAAAGTTTTGAACTATATTAAAGTTTTGAACTATATCAAATTTTGTCCTGAACGATACCAGTCATTATCCAGAGCTATAGCAAAGGTCATCCTGACCTACGTATATCAAATGCTATCTTGAAATGAATCAAAGTTTGTCCAGAACTATATCAAAAGTTATCCAGAGTTATATCAAACGTCATCCTGAACTATATCAAATGAGTCAGATATTTATTTGTCATTTGTATCTCGTGGTACATGTGGTGGAATGAAATTTTGTTCCACCACCAAATGATACAGTTTGACAGAGTTTACGTCTCTAGTTTTTAGATATATTGATATGTAATTCTGAATTCTTGGTCTACATTTAATGTAAACAAATCTCAGGGACTGACCTGCGTTCGGCTGTTTGTACCTTTTAAACAAATGTTGCCCATAAGTTTGTCCTGATTTTAATAAATTCAGCTGTTTTTGTAGGTATGAAAAACAGCTAGTCACAATTTCTGCTGACAAATTTTCTATTTAAGAACCCCTTTATGCTCAATATTAAAAGTATCTCTCATATTAGGTGTTTGCCTTTATTCTGACATTAATGGAAAATTGAATAAACAATATAAAAATAATTTTTACAAATACGACAAATGGGGATGTGTTTGGTGGAATTCTAACGAGTGATCTTAGTGATCATCTACCAATCTTTACATTTTATGAGAAGTATCAAACTGTTACAGAAACATTTGCAAATGAGAAAACTACAAAAATAATTACGTCAAAGAAAGCATTAGATAAATTAAAGGATGATCTAGCAAATCAAAGCTGGGAAAGTGTATATGTTGAAGATGTAAACAAAGCATATGACGTGTTTATGAATATTCTGGACACATTATATAAAAAAAACTGTGTAGTAAAAACTTACACAAAAAAGAATCATCTAGAGCAACACTGGATGACAAGAGGATTGAGAAACGCGTGTATTTTTTTACTGTATTTGTACTCATGCTTCTTAAAATGTAGAACAAAGGAAGCTGAAGAAAAGTACAAAAAATACAAAAATAAATTGGTTGGCATTATAAGAAAACACAAGAAAGAATATTACAGTGAACTGTTGAATAAATGTAATGGGGATATGAGGGAGACGTGGAAAGTTGTGAATGGTGTGTTAAATAAACACAAAGTAAACTCGGGTATTTCACATAACTTTACAATAAATAACATGGAAACAAATGATAAAAAAGAAATTGTTAACGGCTTTAATCAGTATTTTGTGGACGTCGGAACTAACCTTGCAGCCACAATTCCAAAGGTGAATAACAATGTAAACTATTTAATCGATGGCTGTTTAGACAGTATGTTTTTGAATGGAACTGATAAAGACGAAATACTGAAAGTAGTTAAAAACTTTACAGAAAAAAAATCGAAAGATTGTATGGATATGGATATGTCGTTTGTGAAGAGTATAATGTGTCATGTGATTGAGCCGTTCACTTACATTTGTAATTTATCATTTACAACTGGTGTATTTCCTGATAGAATGAAGGTGGCTAAAGTGGTTCCATTTTTCAAAACCGGTGACAAAGGTGTGTTCAATAATTATAGACCGATATCCCTACTACCACAGTTCTCAAAAATCTTGGAGAAACTATTTAACATTCGATTAGACAAATTCATTGAAAAACACAACATTCTAACAGATACTCAGTATGGTTTTAGATCTGGTCATTCAACATCAATGGCACTTATGGATTTTGTTGAACAAGTAATTACTGCTGTTGACCAAAAAAATATTGTGTAAGTGTTTTTGTTGATTTAAAAATAGCCTTTGACACCGTTAATCATAGTACAGTATTCTCCTTAATAAATTACAAAAATATGTGTAAGAATTATGAGGAGGTCAATATTAATACTGACCTCTTTATCCTTAATTAATCTACTTATTCAGATTGAATAGTAAATTCACGGATTCTGTTCTTTTTCAGTTTACCCAATATTTCTGTGATCTTTATGATGGATAAATAAACAGAGCCATTAAGTGACAAAGACGTTAACTTAGTTTGATATGTCAAAGAGACACTATCATTTATTTAAAATAAATCAACTAAATTAACACCATTACACTTGATTGACATGATTTCACTTTCTTTCAAATTAAAACGTCAGCACACTTGATTTAACACAACAGACATAAATACTAGATGTTACACATATTTAGTCTGAGGGGCATTTCAGCTTAAAAATATAGTTTCCAGCTTAGGTTGAGAGGGAAAAGAAATAGGAGGAAAGATTTAAGAAGAATTGGGAGGTTAAGAGAGGAAGTTTATCTTGCATTTATGAAACCAGATGACACTCTTCAGTACGCGTCCAGCTAAGATATCATCACACCTCCAGCAAGCAAACAGCTGCTCCTTTACCTTAAGACGTCCGCCTTGGTTCTGGTAAAGAGCTGTGGTCAACTTTAGACTGACGAGTCGTCGGTCCCGCAAGTCCAAGCTGGACTCCACGAGTGTTTACCTTGTCGGTGTCGGTGATACTCGCTTTCATCGGCAAAAGTCGTGGCAGTCGTGGTTTCTTGGCTCAAGATAATTTATTCCAGGAAGGAATAACAAACGCTCGTTCGAGGTGGACTCATAACAGCCTGTTATCAGTCCTTAGCTGAAGACGCAGGTCGTTAGCTCTTGACCAAAACGTACCCAGCTCTTGGGAAAGGTTCACATCTCTTTGAAATTCCCAACAAACTCTCCAAGCGTTCTCGCACAGTAAGAACTTAAAAAGCAGGCACAAAGAGAGGAGTTCACTTGTCTTATCAGAACCCAAGGTTACAGCAGCAGAGGGAAATTGTTTAGGAAAAGACAGAGCAGCTGGAGCCTTGTTCATGAAAAACAACGGATTAAACTGTCTTCTTATTTCTAAACAAAACAGTCGGGTCTCTGTGACCCGATATTTCCCTTTAACACAGCAGTGAAACACAGTTTAACTCTCAAAGAATAACACAGCTTAAAAGCACACATCATGAAAATGACAAAAGTTATTCTTTTGATCACATCAGCTTAAAATCAAAGATAGAAATAGTCTCTTATTGGTGACTATGTTATCAGATTATAGCTAAATGAATGATTTTGTAGTAAATGTCTTGCTTTACTGAGAGGTCAGTAAAGGTCATCACTGGACAGTTCAAAAACCTTAATTTGACCCTGGGTAGGTCCACTACATCTCCCCCCTTTTGGAAGCCATCGCCAGTCCTTGGGGATGGGGTCCAACACGAAAGGAAACCTTGAACTGTCTTTGATCTTGAAGTAATCCAGCAAGTGGAAAAGAAAAATCAAAAATTATAATCCCATAAAGTTTTTGGAAATTCCATACTGTTCGGAGGTAATCCCATTGCGGTAAGCTTTTAATCCTTTGGAAAACGGAGTCTGTTAACTCTTGGAAAACAAAGTCTGTGATCCTTTGGAAAACAAAGTCTTATAATCCACAGCGGTAATTCCACAACGATTAGTTTTGTTGATTGATCAGCAACAATTGTTTTCATAATCAGCATGTAGAGGGGATCCCTCGATTGACGCAGAGGAGGCGACCCTTGGATGAAGGTTGAAGACCAAGCGTTGGAGCTGCAGGTCCCCACATCGAAGGTTGTTGGCTGGTTGGTTTCCAGTCAGTGCCACTCTGGTTCTATGTGTCATGCAATTATGTGGTTTTTTAAGGTGGGCTTATGATTGGGATTTTACATTAAGCCTTACCTATATGCACCTGGTATGTAAGCTATCATGGTTTAGATCAGCTACACTTACCAATTAAGGGGTGGATCAATTCTGTAAAATTAGATATAGGGATCTGTACCTATAAAATTTTGGAGGGCTTCTGTAACGAAGGCCTCTAATTCCAAACTATTCCTCCATTCATTACTTAGTTTAGGTTAAACTAAAATAAAAATGAAATATAGTTTGATCTAAATGTCTGTTGTCTTTTAGACGAACGACGTAGGATTTGGTATTCCTAATAAATTTTGAAGTCTATGGCGAGACTCATCAAAATGAATAGGTAATCTAGAATAGAAACGATCGAATCGGTTCAATTTAGAAATTATGAGACCAGTGTAGTTTATTGTACCTTAAGTAGCTTTAAACTACATTGACTCTTCGACGATTGAGATTTAACAAAACGAACTGCATGTTGGCATAGTTAAATCCATATCATTCATTAACCAATGTTAATACAAAACCTTTTTGGCTGGGAGTGTTCAGAACCAAAACAATATCTCAACTAATGACAACAGTAATGACTAAACAACAAGGAAACAACGTTTCACTGCTTCGACACACTCTTGTCGTCAGATTCCAAAGTGCAACACACAAGAAAAACAGGTCTCAACTTTATGACCGAGGTCAAATTAAATCTCGTGGATTTAAACGGTTGTTAAGATTAGTTTTGTTGTGGGTGTTAGGCTTAGCGTTTCTAAGTTCAAATTGGACAATGCGACTTATAGGGTGGGAAAGTACGGTAGTTTAAACCTGATTAGTTTATTTACTAACTTGTGTTTGGACGACCTTATTATCCCATGAAGTCGGTGTGTTTGTGAGATCTTTGTCTTTTGTGGAGTCATTGAACGCCTTGTAAGGTTTGATCTGATTTCGATGTACCCATTTAGCAATTGGCTCTTTGCGGCCTTTGCTGATTTTGATTTCGTAGACGACTGAGGACACTTTGTCTGTTATCAGATGAGGTCCAGTCCACCTGGGCATTAGTTTGCGGGCGAGAGTTCCGGTCTCGGACCCTCCTTTCCCGGTTGCTGGGGCGAACGTATAGTACCAGACTCTGTCTCCCACTTGGAGTTCATTGTGAGAGGCCTTTTGGTCATAGTACGCCTTACGTCCTTCAGCGGATTTTTCCAGGTTTTTCTGGGCGAAAGCAAAAGTGTTTCTGAGGTGTACATTCAAATCTTTGTCTTTGGCATGGCCTAACATCACCCCCCTTTGGTCATGGGGGACCACGAACACAGGTGAGGACGTCCGTCCATGGGCACAAGTTAGGATGCCACCGTTTAGTTTAAACTGTTCGCGCAGCTGAGAGAAGACGGTACACAGGAATCGTTTAGGTTTTGGCCAACGTATCTTCTTACGTTTACCTCTTTCCGTGTAATTCAGGTGTGTCACAACTGTCGGCGCAATCGCTGGTGTGTCTGATTGTACAGACTGCGACGGGTCACTGTCGTTGTGTGTGTCTTCCCACCTCTCGACTGAAGAGAGGCTCTTTGAGTCTGTAAAAACTATGTCATTTCTGAGTAGTTCTAGACACAAATGTCCCTGAACCAAGGTTTCATCGAAAGCTTGGCTGATAGCCGATTTACCTGTCCCAGGGGACAGTACAGCAACCTCGGTGTGGGGTCCTTGGATCTCCACACCTTTCTCTACCTGTGGTAGGTAATGTGAGTTTGCCCCCTTCTTGTCTGAAGAGGGGTCCTCGTAGTCTGCAACAATGATGTCCAAGTGACTGTCAGCGTTTGGTTGACTGTCATTTTCTGGACTCAGATGCCCTTGAACCAAGGTTTCATTGAAAGCTTGGTTGATTGCCGAATTACCTGTCTCAGAGGACAGTACAGCGTCTTCGGTGTAGGATCCTTGGATCTCAACACCTTTCACTACCTGTGGTAGGTAGTGTTCAGTGAGTGCTGACTGTGTCAGCTCGCAGAGGAGGTTCTCTTGTCGGGCCAGAGTCTGGTCCAACTGTTGAGTCTCTACTGTCTCATCTGTAGTTGAAGGTTCACTTACCGGGCTTGTGACCACGGTTGGGGAGTCCCTCGTGGCCACTGCGGTACCTGCGGTTAGGCAGTCTGTACCACAACGAGGAGGCACTTTTATTGGCAGGGGTTTTCTCACTGTTGCCCACATTTCCTGTTGACCATAATCTATAATCGCTTCAAAACGGTTTATAAAATCTTGGCCAACCAAAAATGGGAATGAGTCAAGTTTAGACACGTACACCGGGTGGCGTAGTGTCATTTCGCCAATCTGCATGTGAACCATAGCCATAGCTGTTAGGGTTGTTCTCGTCTCTGCGAGACCCTGTAGCTCAATAGCACATTTCTCAAAGGGTATTTGCCTGTCAACACCGTTAGCGGCGGTCCTCAGCTCCTCGAACAGCTTGGCCGACATAATGGTTATATCAGCACTACCATCCAGGAGGGCTTCACGCTCAAGGACACCTTCCAGTGTGATAGGCAGGTAAGCTTTCTTAGCCACCCCCCTTTGTATAAAGTTACACAGAAACCTCACAGGTCTTGTCTCACGTTTCTGTTCACGTGTGACTCTGTCTGTGTAATCTTGTTTACTGTCAGCATCTTGTTCGCTGTCAGCATCATGACCTTCAGGATGTTGTTGTGTGTCAGCAATTGGTTTGCTGTCAACATCCATGGCAATGTCACTAACTGTGTGCTCTGAGTTATCCATGTGCTCTGAGTTATCAAAGACAAGGTCACTCAATGTACCAGTTCGGTCATCCTCTGTATCATTCAAGTTTTCAAACAACCAACTTATGTCCACTATCTCCTCAGAGCATAGAGGTATGTTGCCTTTTTTCTGGAACTCCTGTGATTTTCTGCTACTCCCGGACTGTCCAGTCCGCAGTGCAGGGGCAGGACCTTTGCTCGGTGTAGACCGCGGAGGGTCACTTAAAGAGCGGGCGTCCACCGTTTGTGGTTTTTTGCTTATCTCGGGCAGCTTCGTCCGAGGTGCAGGGACAGGGCGTGTGCTCGTCCTTCTCAACCATATTGGGTCTCTTAACCACTTCGGGTCATTGTTCCAGCGGACAGGTTCCTGTTGTGGTTTGTTAGTTTGAAAAACATGTTTTTTCTCGCCTTTTTTAGGAGAGGGAGTTGATGAACTTGTCCCTTCCAGCTCCAGCGAGTGGGATTTGACCTTTTCTTGGTAATGTAGTTCACGCTCTGGTTTTGTTTTTAACCAGATCGGGTCAGGGAGTTGACGAACATCAAAACCATTTATAGCACGCCGTTTTATTTTTAATTGCTCAATCTCACTTTTTAACTCAAGTTGTTCTTGTTGAAAATTTTCTCTTCTGCGAATGTTATCTTGCCTTAACAATTCAAGTATTTCAGTGAGCAGCTGTAAAGCTTCATCACAATCGTTATCTCCCATCTTTTTGTTTTGAATTCGTTTGATCTCACGTTTTAACTTAAGTTTTTCTTGTTGAAAAGTTTCTCTTCTGCGAATGTTACTAAGCCTTAACGATTCAAGCTTTGCTGTGAGCAGCTGTAAAGCTTGATCATAATTGTTATCTCCCATCTTTTAGTTTTGATTTTGTGTGAAAAAAATCAAAAGATTGTTCTCATGTTAGTGTTTGCAAATAAATATTCACTTTTAATGTAGCACTGAGTCAAATAAACTAATCAGCTGAGGTTTACGCGTTTCACTGTGTAATAAGTATTCATAGGTACCTTATTTCAGGTTTTTACCCTCAATGAACTTTGTAAAAGTTAAATGCACTCTTGCAGTGTTAACTTTAAAATAGAACTTACGTTCAAACAACAGTTACTAACTAACCCAAGCAGCCTGATTTCCGTTTTTCTTACTCAAACGCTTATAAAAGAGGGCTGACTTAAATGCAATGACTTCACTAAAATGTGACAGGATGCTGCTTGAGCATGCCTTTAAAAAGATGTCTTGCAGTCTCAGTGAAACTGATTTTGTACTGCATTTGACAGTTATCAGGAGTGAAAAAGGGTGTTCTGTTCATTATTTTAAACAATTTACTATTTAAAATAAACTGGAGTCATTAATTTTACACAGAAAAACGTTAAAAATGCCATTTTTAACTAAAAGTGTACAGATGTACAACAATTCTGTTTAAAATTCAGAGATGCGAAGAGCTTAATGTGGAAACGCTCTGTTCTCCATCATTTTTTTTTTTTTTAATTTAATTTGAAAATCAAATAAAAATTCCCTTTTGAGTGTCATTATAAATCTCTTCAGTATTTAAAATGAGCATAAATTGTGTGTCTGTACCTCTGTTATACTAAAATTTGTATTTAGAATAAACAGGAGTTTTTGTTTGCGTACAGAACAATTTTAAAAGCTGGTAACTCACCATAAAATGCTGACTTTTTATGATGTTTTTTGTGAACGTGACTGTTCGTCACTCAAAGTGCACCAGGAAATGACGACACAAATAGGCGGGTCGACGCAGCGCGTCACCAGCTCTGCTGTGCTGAGCGAGGCGGAGCTCGCTACACAGATACGTGACGTCAACCAATCAATCACAGTGCTTGTAGTCGGGTGATTCTTTTTTTGGGGCAACATTCATGTCCGCATGTTTCTCTTACCCTGATTTTTTTCTAAAATGTGCCAAATATTTACAACAAAGTATTTTAATTATACACTTAGATGTTTGCCATCATTCAAATATAAATGAAATGCATTTAAAATATTATTTTGTACTTTACACACCTTTTTGGTGACATAGATGGTCAATTTTATTGTGTCCGCAGTGCAGTGTAAAATATTTCCTCAATAAGTTTAAACAATAAAATTAAATTAAAAAAGAAATTTCTTCAATAATTTGATTGACTGGACTAAACCTTATTTTATTATGAAACTGAATCTGTTGAAACTATTTTTTTTATTTGATATTTTCTTGATATTATACATGTCCCAGTAGTAACTTTCCACCCTGTTAGAATGTTTCCTTTTTGCCCTCAAAAGACTACAATTCCATAAAAGCCATTTACAAGAAGAAGACATCAACTGGTTTTGGAGGGAATTCAACCATGGAAAACAAGTTAAGCTTCATCTGTCACTCTCTCCTTACTTTTTTTAATCTTAAATATATTAAACCTGTATGCGTCAACCTTAAAGTTCCACCCTGTTAAGATAAATTGTGGGAAATGTTTATTTGGTAGAATTTAAAAAACAACATATTAGATTTAGTCATTAAAGGTTTGCTATTCTGTTGAAGGTTAGCTAGCTAAATGTTGACCACATAAAGAGCTACAGCTAGATTAGCTAAAAAAATTCCACCCTGTTATGTTCCACCCTGTTAGGTTTATGAACCAAACAAGGTGTAACAAGGACCTAACAGGGTGGAAATTCAGGTAAAACGTAATCACATATACATGTAATTATTACTTTACCTGTAATTATTATTTTATCCAGCCCTGAGCTTGACCATTATTAATTTCTTATTGCTAAACATGTCAGTGATGTAACAAAATATTTAAAACTTAAAATATTACTCTTTTTATTTTCAAAAGTCCTGAAGCCAAAATGTTGCCACAAAAAAAGAATCACCCAGTCCTTTTCCCCAGCAACCATGGTAAATGTAGTTTTCTAACCTTCGACCAATGAAGTACCGGAAATGACGACAAAGTGGGTTGGTCGCAACGGCGTGCGTTCCCACTACAGCGAATCAGCGTTCGCTACGAGTGATTGACAGCTCCCAGCTCTCGTTTCATCCAATCACAGCTCATAAACAAACGTGTACTTGGACACGTAGCTCTAACGTTAGCTCGCACAACAGACCACAACTTTATAGACTCTTAAAACAACTCAAACGCTTCAATTTAACTCCCCAAAACTCTGAAACGTGGCAATCACATTTAAAACAGGCACGACTAAGCTACGCTCAGTAACCAGCACGTCAACTGTAACACGACACGGACTCCCTCGGAGCCGCGTTCAGGTCGGTTCCGTCCACTTTAAAGGAGCAGAACTCGGGTTTCAGAACCACTATCCGACAACGTTCTAACATATATGCTGCTTCGACCTTCTTTAAAATGTAAAATACCACAACAGCAATCTTGTAGATGTTAAATTAGCTTTCAGGCTTCTGACTCGGCGGTCAAACAAAGCTTTGTACAGGAGTCCGCGTGAACTGGACCGAACCAGGACCAGAACCACCACAGACCACGGCTGACAAAACTTCACCTGAATGCTTCCAACAGCGTCTAACAGAGTTGAAACAATAATAATCTCACAGCTTCAAATGATAAAAACATGCAGAATCTGCCTGCTTTGAACACTTCCAGCCAAAATCATTATCCTCAGAGTTTAAAACTTGGATCCACTTATGCAAACATGACGTTACAGTTCATGAGAAACCACAGAAATCAATAAACTTTCAGAACCGGTACGAGCCACCAGATGTAAGAATTATGAGGAGGTCAATATTAATACTGACCTCTTTATCCTTAATTAATCTACTTATTCAGATTGAATAGTAAATTCACGGATTCTGTTCTTTTTCAGTTTACCCAATATTTCTGTGATCTTTATGATGGATAAATAAACAGAGCCATTAAGTGACAAAGACGTTAACTTAGTTTGATATGTCAAAGAGACACTATCATTTATTTAAAATAAATCAACTAAATTAACACCATTACACTTGATTGACATGATTTCACTTTCTTTCAAATTAAAACGTCAGCACACTTGATTTAACACAACAGACATAAATACTAGATGTTACACATATTTAGTCTGAGGGGCATTTCAGCTTAAAAATATAGTTTCCAGCTTAGGTTGAGAGGGAAAAGAAATAGGAGGAAAGATTTAAGAAGAATTGGGAGGTTAAGAGAGGAAGTTTATCTTGCATTTATGAAACCAGATGACACTCTTCAGTACGCGTCCAGCTAAGATATCATCACACCTCCAGCAAGCAAACAGCTGCTCCTTTACCTTAAGACGTCCGCCTTGGTTCTGGTAAAGAGCTGTGGTCAACTTTAGACTGACGAGTCGTCGGTCCCGCAAGTCCAAGCTGGACTCCACGAGTGTTTACCTTGTCGGTGTCGGTGATACTCGCTTTCATCGGCAAAAGTCGTGGCAGTCGTGGTTTCTTGGCTCAAGATAATTTATTCCAGGAAGGAATAACAAACGCTCGTTCGAGGTGGACTCATAACAGCCTGTTATCAGTCCTTAGCTGAAGACGCAGGTCGTTAGCTCTTGACCAAAACGTACCCAGCTCTTGGGAAAGGTTCACATCTCTTTGAAATTCCCAACAAACTCTCCAAGCGTTCTCGCACAGTAAGAACTTAAAAAGCAGGCACAAAGAGAGGAGTTCACTTGTCTTATCAGAACCCAAGGTTACAGCAGCAGAGGGAAATTGTTTAGGAAAAGACAGAGCAGCTGGAGCCTTGTTCATGAAAAACAACGGATTAAACTGTCTTCTTATTTCTAAACAAAACAGTCGGGTCTCTGTGACCCGATATTTCCCTTTAACACAGCAGTGAAACACAGTTTAACTCTCAAAGAATAACACAGCTTAAAAGCACACATCATGAAAATGACAAAAGTTATTCTTTTGATCACATCAGCTTAAAATCAAAGATAGAAATAGTCTCTTATTGGTGACTATGTTATCAGATTATAGCTAAATGAATGATTTTGTAGTAAATGTCTTGCTTTACTGAGAGGTCAGTAAAGGTCATCACTGGACAGTTCAAAGACCTTAATTTGACCCTGGGTAGGTCCACTACATATGGAATAAGAGGATTAGCCTTACAATGGCTATGCAGTTACTTAAAAAATAGGAAACAATATGTTCAGTTGGATGATGTAAAATCAAATCACTGTACTGTTACATGTGGTGTTCCACAGGGATCAATACTCGGTCCGAAACTTTTCCTTTTATATATTAACGATCTGGTTAAAGTGTCTGGGGTCATCAAATGTGTTTTGTTCGCAGACGACACAACTTTTTTTTGTTCTGGAGACACTATTGAACAATTAATGGATTTATTAATGAAGGAGTTTGTAAAGATTCAAAACTGGTTTAGACTCAACAAATTATCATTAAATTTGGATAAAACATACTACATGATATTTAGCAATAAAAATAAATCAATTGACATTCCATTTTTTATCGATGATTCAGAAATATGCAGAGTCAATGAGGTAAAATTCTTGGGTGTTATTATTGATGATAATTTATCTTGGAAACAACATATAAATTTAGTTAAAACAAAAATATCTAAATCAATTGCAGTTTTTTATAGGGTTCGATATCTACTAAATGATAAATCCTTGTATCTGTTATATAATTCATTGATTGTGCCACATTTGATTTACTGTGTAAGTGTATGGGGAAAAGCATGCAAAAGCAATACAATGCCTATTTTTATTATGCAAAAAAAGATTGTGAGAATTATAACCAGAAATCATTATTGTCACCCTTCTGGTGTATTATTTTCTCAAATGAAGCTACTGAAATTCTATGATTTGGTTGATTACAACATTTTGTTACTTATGTATAGAGCTCATAATAATATACTACCATCAAATATTCAAAGGTTTTTTGTAAAAAGAACAAGCTGTTACAATCTTAAGGGTAAAGATGTGTTTGTTAAACCACAGTTCAGAACAAGTTTGAAGGGAAGAACTACAGTAATACAAGGCGTAACATTGTGGAATAATTTAATGCCAGTATTTAAAGAAGCTAAATCAATTTCTGTATTTAAGAAAATTGTCAAAGTTGAATTGTTAAACAAATATGATTGAATGTAACTGAGTAATCCATATATTGTTGGTTAAACGAGTTATTTACTTATTTTGTTATTAGAGAGCAATTAGTTTGTATTAGATAGATAGGAGCAGATTTAATAAGATATTTTCTTCATCTGCTACCTTTTCATTTTACACCTTATATATTTTTTTATTCTTTTTATTTGCTTGTCATTTGTTGTATCACATTTTGTAAAATGAAATAAACTTAAACTTAAAAATAAATAAAAGTTGTTTATTAAAGATATTTTCTTGTTAGCCTCATGCGTTTCATCAGTTTATAAAATTTAGCAGTAATAAAAATCTGATAAATTAAAACAAAGTCGCCGAAAAAAAACCCACGTTTCAATAAATTACAGATAGATAATATAAAAAAAACATTTGAGACTAAATTAAAACAAAACTCATAGAAGCGAAGAAGGATGTTTGAACTTGAAAATAAAATTTAGGACTTACATTTACAAAGAATAATTGCATTACGTTTAGGAAATAAAAATTTAAGGTAAATATTCTTATATTTGTGATTACAGTATAGGCATCCTGTTATGACCCCTTTAGTTATGCCAGCAAGATTCAAAGTTTCAGTTGTCATTTTTAAAATCAACATTTTTAACCAATAATTAAAGTTTTATTAGCTTATGGACTTTGTTTCTGTGGTTAAAAACTCTATAATGTTTCTATGTGGTAAATAAATCCATATTTCTTCTCAACTTTTCTCAGCATCATCCAGTTCCCCTCACCTGCAGTGACTCAGTCTGACCACATGAGGGCGCTGTAAGAGGCAGTAATCATTCACTAAACTGTTTTAAACTAAAGGATCAGAAATTAAAACATAATAAACAAAGGTTCCTATTTAAATTTATGAAGCAATTTAAAAAAGTTAAAGTTAAAATAAAACATCATTGCAAAATATTTAGGAAATAAATAAATAAAATTCAGAATTCAACTCTCCCAAAATATATATATTTATTCAATTTATCTTGTTATGAACACTGTATTTAACGAGGACAATTACAAATTTCAGTTGTATTTTTTTAAATAAAATTTTAAAACCATTAATTAAAGTTTTGTCCATTTCCTGCCTCATGAATTTGGTTTTCTTCACACAAACTGATCATTTATTGAGATAAAAACTGATTAAATGTGAATAAAAAACACTCAGACCTGCAGGAACCCTGAACTGATTTATTAACAGCATCATTATGAAAAAGTGATTTATTGCTGAATTAGTTCATTTATTAATTTTAATTCAATTTAGTTTATACAGCACCAATAACAGAAGTCATCTCAGGGCACTGAACAGAAACATTCATTTATAATAATAATAATAATAATAATAATAATAATAATAATAATAATAATAATAATAAAGTAATAATAATAATAATAAATAATAATAATTTAAAAAATGTTGTTTTTTATAGAAAATAAAAAATTAAATTAAACAAATTAATCATTGTGTCATTATTTTAGATAACTCAGATATTTAGTTTATTTTCCTGCAGTGTGTTCACAGTTAGACTGAATATGCTTATTAATTAATATTATAAGTAAAACTTTATATACATTTAGTTTCTGACAGGCTGGGTGAGTCTTAATAAAGTGAAATAAAACGTTTTATTTTGTGTGTTTTTAAAACAAACAGTCACGTTTTAATTAAATATTTGATTAATTTCCGGGTTGAAGATGAAAAGAAACGAAACTGAAAGTGTTGAATCAAGAAAAAACTCGGGGACTTTCCCAGGCTCGGTTCTGTGTGTTCTGATCCAACAGAACCTGTGCAGACCCGGTCCGGACGGGTTGGTGACCTTCAGTCCAGGAGTTATTAATAAACTGTGAGTATCTGCAGGAGAATAAACATCTGCGCAGTTAGAAATAACATGTGCGCCCGCCGAGCTGCTGCGGGTCACCGAGCAGGAACATGTCTTGAGGTTTAACCTGTAGTTTAATCTGTAGTTTATTATGTAGTTTAACCTGTTTAATCTGTATTTTAATCTGTATACCTGTAGTTTGGTTCAGGAAGCAACAACGTAGCAGAGATGACGCAACAACACACTGTGCGTCAGAAGAATAAAAAGTTTCTGCTGTTTCTACTTTTATTCCGTTTCACATCGTTTGAACTTTTTATTTTATTTTTGTCCTTAAAGTTTCTAAACTGACTTTGTTTACCGCTACAGCTTTATGTAATGCGCGTGCGTATGTGGTTATGTAATGAAGACACGATTTTATGTTAAAAGGGCTTGCCATAGAGCACGCGGGCACGCGGTTACGCGGTTCAGCACACGTGCTCTGCAGACCAAAAGTGGGCGTGTCTGGAGAACAAGTGACGTCAGATCTTTTTTGAAACTGAAGGTTTTGTAAGAAACGCTCTGACCCTTTCTTAAGTGAAAAAACAAATAACAAATGTATTAGAGAATTAATAATTACAGAATGTATTAGTAAACCAGGGCTAAGGTCGTTCCTCTTTTTAAAAATGGTGATAAATGTGTGTTCAACAATTATAGACCTATATCCTTGTTACCACAGTTTTCAAAAATTCTTGAAAAACTATTTGTGAACAGACTAGATCAATTTATAGATAAACAAAATATTCTAAGCAACAGTCAGTATGGGTTTAGAGCAAAAAACTCTACATCAATGGCTCTCATGGAATTAATGGAACAAATAACTACTGCTGTCGATCAAAAACAATATTGTATCAGTATTTTTGTTGATTTAAAAAAAGCATTTGATACTATTGATCACACCATTCTCCTTGAAAAACTGAACAAATATGGTATTAGAGGACCAGCATTACAGTGGGTATCTAGCTACTTGAAAGATAGGAAACAATTTGTACAAATAAATGATGTAAGATCTGACCTCTGTAATATCACATGTGGAGTTCCCCAAGGCTCTGTACTTGGACCAAAGCTATTTATTTTATATGTGAATGACTTGGTAAATGTGTCAGGACTCCTTAAATGTGTACTTTTTGCTGATGATACCACTTTTTTCTGTTTAGGTGAAGATATAGAACAAATGTTGGAATTGATAAAGACAGAATTTGTCAAGATACAAACTTGGTTTAAAATAAATAAATTATCATTAAATCTAGAAAAAACTAATTACATGATATTCGGTAATAAAAAGAAAACTGTTGATGTTCCACTCAAAATTGAGGATGTTGAGATTTGTAGAGTGAGTGAGGTGAAGTTTTTGGGTGTTATCATTGATGACAAACTGACATGGAAACAACACATAAATTCTGTAAGAATAAAAATAGCTAAATCGATAGCAGTACTGTACAAAGTCAGAGACCTATTGAATGATAAAGCTCTGTATTTGTTGTATAACACAATCATTGTTCCACACTTAATCTATTGTATTGATGTTTGGGGGAAAGCGTGTAAAACAATCACAAAGCCTATTTTTGTATTACAGAAAAGAGCTGTAAGAATTATCACTAGAAAGCATTACCGTCATCCATCAAGTACATTATTTTATCAACTGAAGTTATTGAAGTTCCATGATTTGGTAGACTATAATATTTTATCAGTTATGTATAGGGCTCAAAATAATGCATTACCTTTAAATATCCAAATGCACTTTGTTAAAAGACAAAGTTGTTATAATCTTAAGGGAACAGAGTTGTTTGTAAAACCACAATTCAGAACCAGTTTGAAGGGACGTTCTACCTCAATCCAGGGAATTAGATTATGGAATGGCTTGGAGAATGTAGTTAAAAATGCCAAGTCAATGTTTACATTTAAGAAAATGATCAAAACAAATGTGTTAAAAAAAATATATGAAATAGCGTAATGTGTATTGTATTAGTTAGAAAATTAGAAAGAGTTAGTCATTTTGTACTGTTGGTTGAAGATTATTATTGTTTAATCTGATTGTTGGAAAAAAGTTGGTTGAAGATTATTATTGTTTACATGGTTGATTATTGTTGTTTAATCTGATTGTTGGAAGTAAGGGGCAGATATAATAAGATTTATTCTTCTTTCTGCTACCTTTCATTTTTTTATATTTTGTACACTATCATTTATGAGATTGTCTTGTATTGTTTCTTTTGTAAAAAAATGAACAAATTTAATAAACATAAACAACATAAACATAAACCTGCTTCTATATTCTTCTGGGATAATTTATTTAATGATATCTGTTGGAAAGATGTTTGGTTGTTACCTAGAAAATACTTTATAACTAATAAGATTCGAGAAGTGTCCCTAAAGATTCTGCATAAATGTTATCCTGTAAACTATATAATCTCCAAGTACCGTCCAAACGTAGACCCAATGTGTTCACTCTGCCACAGCTCTGAGGAGACCATCATCCATCTCTTCTGGGACTGTTCTCATACTCAGCTGTTCTGGAAAGACATTTTCATGTATGTAGAAAGTTAGAAATTTTGACGCTAAAATTATACTGTTTGGTTTCTTTTGTCCAAATATTTCAAGTAAGAAAGTTTTTGTTGTAAATTTAATACTACTCTTAGCCAAATTTTACATCCACAGCTGTAAATTCTCCTTGCTAAAACCTAGATTTATAGTGTTTTCTAATTATATTTCCTCTTACTTATCTACTTTAAAGTATTGTACTAATGCAAAAGCTTTAAAAACTAAAACAATCTGTAACGAATTTCTGTTGTAAGCTGCCCAAAACACATTTTTGTTTTTGTTTATGTGCCTTTATTCTCTTTTGTGCAATGCATGCCTTAAGTCTCGAGCCATGTTTGACATTGTAAGTTTTTTTTGTACTTGTTTTTTATTATTTTTAAAAGAAGTAAGAAACAGAATTACTGTATATCAAAACACAAGAAGGTTTTCGTTTGTTCTTGGGTTGTAGGCTGCACCTGACACAGGTGAGTGTGGTCTACAATGAAATGTGAAGCATCTGAAGCTAAACCTGCTCCATTTGTCAAAAAGTCTGGTCTCAATCAAAGATCTGGAACTCCTTGGAGTCCTCCCAGAGGAGCTGGAAGAGGTTTCTGTGGAGAGAGATGTCTGGACCTCCCTGCTCAAGATGCTGCCCCCAAGACCTGAGTCCAGAACCAGAGGATGGATGGATTCGTACAGTTAGCTAGAAGTAGTACAGAATAGCAGTACACGAGCTAAAGAAGCAAAAAGTTAGTTCAATGAAGCAAAATTCTCTTTAACAAAACCAAAATAACAAAAACAACAATTTTTTTAGTGCACCTAAAATAAATTTCAACATGTTTTTTCCTCAATAATATATTTTTTAATTTTTATTTTAGGTGTTCAAGTAAAAATGAGTGAAAGGAAACGCAGCAGCAGATTGGCTTCAGGTTCCTCTCCTGCAGCGAGCTCGTCCACTGAGCTGCCTGACAGGTAACGCTGATCCAAAGTATAAAAAAAAACAGAATCCAAGGTGTTTATTGTTCTTTTTTTTTTACCAACAAGTAAAAGTTAGTAAAGTCTGCATCTTTCACATTATACTGTAAACTGTTCATTGTAAAAATAGATAAAAACTAAGATTAACTCTGAATAACTTTTTCCAGGTCGTTCCTCAAGCGTGCTGCATCCTTGTTCCCGCCGCCTGACTTTAGTGCTGAAAAACCCCAAAGGTAAAAACTAAATGTTGTGTTTAAAATATGTGTTTTATTAATTTTAATACTTCTGTCCAAAGACGTCTTATGGTGTGGTGCCGTCTGTCTGAGGACAGTTTTTGACCTTGGCTCTGAATTGATGACCCTGTAACAAACAAAGGTCAAACATCACAGCTGAACACCTCATGGGTCAAAGATGATCCATTCAAGGTCATGGGGTCAAATGTCAAGAACAGAGATGACCCCATTGTTTAAACCTAGTCTATGGTTCATGCTTGACACCTGAATAACAGAACTGTCAAACCCTTTGTCCCCTAGATTGTCCTTCTCTGTCCATCCATAAGACAGTCCACAGTAAGTTGTCTGTGGTTTGACTCCACATGTGTTTAGGACAGAAAATGTCCTCAGGCTGTGTCTCCACGTTGGATTTTGTTTTGTTAAGACCACTTCCACCAAAGAAATCTGGAGTGGTTTTGTCTGATGATCATAAAATGGTTTGGATCGGCAGGCAGTCGTCAACAGGTGAGCTCTTCCCATTGCTAGTGGTGCAGACACTTCTATTCAAGAATGCTGCGTAAGGGAATTCATGCTTTGGATTTTGATAACTGTTGATTTAGTAATGGATGTATAATGTATCGTGGGAACTTCTCACTCTACCTCTAAAGGACAACCCAGCTACCATGTGGAGAAAACTAATTTTGACTGATTGTATCTGAGATCTCATTCGATCACGAGCCAGACTTGTGAGGGTAGTAGGAACATGACTGTTAGCTTGCAGTTTAGCTCTCTCGTCACCGCAACGGACCGGCACAGAGTTCACAATACTGCAGAAGCTGCACCGATTCATCAGTCAGTCTCATGTCCGGTTCTTAAAAATACTTGAGATACATAAACCATTCCACTTGAGGAAGCACCTCACTCAACCCTGAGAGAGAATGGTCTTAGGAGTTACGCTGTCAGAGTCATTTGCCTTTGGTAGGGTCTCCCAAGGCCCATCAGTCCCGGGTGACATCCCAGACGAAGATTCACAGCATTTGTAAGAATGATGAAAAATACAGAATAGCCAGGGCCCAACCCTGGAGTTAGGCCTGCAGGAGGGTCTTGTCAGCAAGTTCCTGGTGACTGTGTCTCAACCCATAGAGCCCAGGAGGGCTGAAGGAACGAAAACTACAGGTAGTCCTTGGGTTACAACAGTCTCGAATTACGACGTTTCGTGGTTACGTCACGCATCTCCCATTAAAAAAAACAACTATATATATATATATATATATATATATATATATATATATATATATATATATATATATATATATATATATATATATATATATATATATATTAGTGCATTAACAGAGTACCCGAGTTTTCGACAGCTCGAGTGCTTTGACTTCTATCGAGGCTTTTTTGTCCAACTCGGGTACCCGTAGTGACGTCACATTTCACATTTCACAGCGCGCGGGGCAGCTTTTAGCTTTTAGTAGACGCTACAAAATGGATTCCTGTGTGCGCACGGATGTTAATGGAGCAGGCCGTCTTGTCAAAAAGGTAAAACAGTTTATAATTTTATAAAATGCGCTACTTCGTGTTGACTTTCTTTGTAGTAGATTGTGACAGCAGAGGGCAGTGTTGCAATGCAGGTCCCATATTATAACACGGCCGAAACGGCTTCCTTTCTCTCGTTTCACAAACAAAAAAAAACAAATATTCATCTCTCTAGAGCTACCAAAAATCTATAAACACAATCTCTAAAAGTAAACCTAAATTGCACAGCTGCAGGCGGTGGTACGGTGTGGCTGTAGCCCCATTTGTTTTTAAGTTTCGGTTTTCATCGCCTTACTTTCACTTTTAATATTATTAATATAACTAATAGTTTTGTTTTTCCTGTGACTTATGTGCAGTATGATAAATGATAGGAGCATAATAAATGCTCCCAATGCTTTGTTGGTCTTTTTTTTCTTTTTGTAAAGACGTTTTTAGGCATTTATATTTATTTATTTATTTTGCATCGTAAGACACTGTGACGTCATCGGCTACTCGAGCGTCGTTCGAGTTTTTTTATGTTAATGTCGAGGTTAAAAATTATGTACTCGTTCAACCCCTAATATATATATATATATATATATATATATATATATATATATAATTTATTTTGAAAAGCCGAGTTCCGGTTACTTCCGGTTTTTGACGGCAGAAGCAGTAGCTTGACGGCAGAAGCAGCGAGCACTCAGTGGAAAATTATAGGAGACCTTATTGTTTGGACCGGAGGTTTACGAGGCAGACCGGACTGGACCGAGGCAGAGGAGGCTAGAGAGATGAGCTAACATACTAACAGACCTTACTGTAAAGCTCTGGACGCGTGAAGCAGTGGAAAAGTACAGGCAGAGCTGCAGAGCTTGGAGGAGCAACGAGCTAACATGCTAACAGACAGATAAAGACTCCACCAGCTCCCAGTAGGAAATTGCTCCAAATGTACTGTATGTGTTTTTTGATAATTATGTAGGGTACTGTGTTAGGATAGGCGAAGTGCTTGGTAAAATACAGAACATTTTACGTATAAGGTGCAGTTTGTACGTATGTTCCGACTTA
>JBBPBX010010991.1:0-48986 GCA_038048925.1 Garcialebias charrua | reverse complement strand
TTACAGATGGTCCAGAACTCAGCTGCCCGTGTCATCACTCAAACCTCCTACTATAACCACATCACTCCTGTCCTGCAGCAGCTCCACTGGCTCCCGGTTAAATCACGCATCATCTTCAAAATTCTACTTCTCACGTTCAAATCTATCCACAACCTTGCCCCTCCTTATCTATCTGACCTCCTACAAATCTCCATCCCATCACGCTCTCTCAGATCCTCCTCTTCGCTACATCTCCATGTACCCTCTGCCCGCCTCTCCACCATGGGGAGCAGGGCCTTCACCTGCTCTGCCCCTCACCTCTGGAACGCTCTACCGCCAGACCTTCGAAACACCACCTCCCTTTCTCTGTTCAAGACTGCTCTGAAAACACATCTCTTTAGACTAGCTTATCATTAACTTTACTAAATGTATTTTTATTATTTTGCATTTTATAATCTTTATGTATTTTATATTTCAATTTGTCGCTGATAATGTTTGAACTGTATTGGTTTGTTAAGTGTCCTTGGATGTCCTGAAAGGCGCTTTTAAATAAAATGATTATTACTGTATTATTATATTATTATTAATTGTCACATCAGCCAGCAGACATCCACCCCACATTAATTATGCTGGTTCTGTTAGAAAAACTAACCTACTAACCTGTCAAAGAAAACTTGAGGCCTAATTAGAGTTTTTACCTTTAGATTAGAAGTTAAATAATAACCAGCAAAGTTGGTTTGTGTCAGATCATTTCAGGTTGTTAGTTTTGTTTGAGAAATTAACAGATTAAATCTACACTTTAGGCCCAGATAACCGTTCCATTATGTGTGGTTTGGTTATATAATCATTTTCCCCCAGAGACTTTGTTTTTTAAAATACAATAAAAAAATAAAAATTATGCTGAGGGGCAACAAGATTTCACAGTTTTGACATTGTTTGGTTTGAGGAAGCCCAGTTTTTGCAAAGCCTTACATTAATTCTATTAAAGCCATTTCTTTTTCGATCTAACTCGTCGCTTTTTCCTAGTTCATCTTTTTTTTCTACATTCTGCCTTCTTGACAGAATAACTCACCAAATAATAGTTATTTCCTGAGCTTTGTGTGTTGGGCAAAAAGGCTCGTAATCAACCCAAATGTGAAAATGCTTTGACGAGAGAAGCAGAACAAATTGTGCAAATTACCCGCTGGCCATCCAGTTCTCCTGCTTGTTCTCGTAATGCGAATATCAACGTCAGCCAAGAGCGCCGCGGCTTTAGCTCGTTAAATCTGGATGCGGAAAGGCACGTTGGCAAACGCAGATCATGGTCACCTTGTTTACTGAGAGGCACAGTTGGCTGGACTGTAAGTTTTGGGTGACTTCGCCCATCAGCAGCTAATCACAGAGAAGCTGATTGTACATAAAGAGATGAGACGTAACCCCCCCCTAGACAGGCGGCCGATCTTCAGACGCTGCCAATCTAATCATTCAGCCACATGGCGGCTCGCTCCCCTCATCAACCATAAACACACGGACACACTCGTCAGGGTTTTGTCGTGCCCCATCTGGGGGAGAAACCACCCATACACCCGGACGCAGCTCACTGGAGCGACGGGCTACACCAGCACCTGCTGCCTGGCTTGGAGGACCCCTCCTTCCCTTTATGCGAGGTGAACGTCACTCCATACTGATGCTCCTTTACTCATCCAGTCTGACTCTTCTGTGGATGTCTTGAACCATTTCTTTTGTTTAAAAAAACAAACAAACAAACAAAAAAAACTGTCTTGTGACACACACAGTTACAATGACAGAAATCTTGTAGATGACTCACTTATGACAGAACTGCTGTTTCCCATATTACTCATCATTTTCTTCCATCTTCTGCTGTGACTTTCTTTGTGAGTTGCAAAATCTTGGCAGTAGCGTTGAGCTCTGGATAACTGCAACCAAAATGAAAGTGTCATTAGGTTTATAAAGGAATGTAACATCATGTTCCCCGAGGTCTTTTCTCAATTGGACATTCCCAGAAAACATCCAGGGTGTCCAGGTGTCTGAACCTCTTCTGGATTTGGAGGAGCACCGACTCTACCCTGCGACTCTTCTGGATAACTGAACATTTCACCCTATATCTAAGGTAGAGTCCTGCTATCCTCCAGAGAAAACTCATTTAGACCTCCTCTATCCACAATCTTGTTCTTTTGTTCACTACTCATAGTTCGTGACCATAGGTGAGGGTAGGAACGTAGACCAATAGGCAAACTTAACTTATAATAACTTCTGGTCTGCTCAAAATAATTGAAGATGAGATGATCGTAGCTTTTTTTGGAGGGGGGGGGGCAAATAGCAATGGGCAACACGTCCCTTCAAGGCCTTTACTGTATTCCTTCTGAATATATTCAAGATTTTTAGACAATAAAGTACTGTATGTTAAAATCACCCAAACTGTATCACAAACACTTTTCATCACCCCAGCTGCAATGTCAAGGTCAAAAATAGAGGTCAAAAATTGTACAAGGTCTTTGCTTGTTCAGGCCACTGCTGTAGATTTCTATATACAGGTAGTCCCCGACTTACGAGCGAGTTCCGTACCTACGGGCCGCTCGTATGACAAAAATTCGTAAGTAGGATCACAAAATTTTTTTTTTTCTTTATAAATTAATACAGGTAGTCCCCGACTTACGAGCGAGTTCCGTTACAACGAGGTGCTCGTAAGACGAAAATTCGTAAGTTGGAACACGAAGCACATGTTCTCGTAAGTCCGGATTTTCGCTCGTAAGTTGGAACGGTTTTGCTAGCGCGACTACAAACACTCGTTTTTCATCGAAAAACTGCTTATGAGTGCATAAAAATGATCGGAAACGTGTGTCCACATGTTTAGCTAACGAACTGTGGTGAAAAAACACAGAAAAACTCGGTATTTTTTGCGTTTTTTCCAAAAATTCGCCAGCTCGTAAGTCCGGAACCTCGTAAGTTAGAGCGCTCGTAAGTCGGGGACTACCTGTACATGTACAGTACTGTACAGTCTCCAAGCACTTAGCCTATCCTAACACAGTTTTTCAAGATGGAGTGAGGAATTGTCTCCCTTTCACATAAAGGGAGCTAGCTAACAGGATTTAACAATCATTGTTTCCCTTTATGGGAATGGAGCCTGCAGGGAGGAGGGAGACAAGTAATAATAATAATAATGAATGAATTTATAACGCACTTTTCATTAGTGAAAATCTCAAAGTGCTACACACATTCATACACCGGTAGCGGCAGACTACCATGCAAGGTGCTTTCCAGTCCTACCGGGAGCAACTCGGGGTTAAGTGTCTTGCCCAAGGACACAACGACACATGGTGTGGGCAACCGGGATTCGAACCGCCAACCTTCCGATCGGGGGATGACTGCCATTACCACTACGCCACGGCCGCCCTTTTATGGGAATGGAGCCTGCAGGGAGGAGGGAGACAAGTCAACTAACTCCTTCATCTTTAAAAACTGTGTTAGGATAGGCTAAGTGCTTGGTGACTGTACAGTACTGTACATTTATCTATTTATTAAAAATATACAGTACAGTATATATTATTTTTTTATTTTTTTATTTATAAATAGATAAATGTACAGTACTGTACAGTCACCAAGCACTTAGCCTATCCTAACACAGTTAAGGAGTCAGTTGAATTGTCTCCCTCCTCCCCAGCAGGCTCCATTCACATAAAGGGAGCTACTTTCACTTTATGTGAAAGGGAGACAATTCAACTCACTCCTTCATCTTTAAAAACTGTGTTAGGATAGGCTAAGTGCTTGGTGACTGTACAGTACTGTACATGTATTCATTTATAATAAAAAAAATTTTTTTAATGATATGCATATTCGTAAGTCCGGGACCTCGTAAGAGCGCTCGTAAGTCGGGGACTACCTGTAATAGTTTGTTGGCGGTACAAAGAGCTGTATGCGGTACTTTTTCACGTTTTTCTCATTTCCTGACATGGACTTGATTTTTTCTCGTCTCCTCGTTTATTCTGAGAAGCATCACAAACCTCTGCTTGACTAAAATAAAAGTGCTGTTAATATAGTTGACATTTGATTCAGTAATCAGACCGGAGTCAAAATTTCACTTCGACGGATACAAGGTGTCACATCCCTCCCTGTTATTAAAAAAAAAAAAAAATAATAATTAGAGGTACATTTTATTTAATTCAATAACTGACGCTTTCTGTGAAAAATAAATAGGCAACCCGTTCTTGTTATTTGGTGTTGGAGGATAAAACCTGACACCACAGAGGCTTCAGCACCTCTGGATTAGTCTCTAAATGTCAGAGTTCTTGTTAAATTGTTCATCTGGGTCTGAAGAGCCCGGTTCTGACAGCAGGAAAGGTAAATGTGTGGCGCTGCAGGATATCAAACCTCACAGTGACAAAGTGATTATGGCCAGCAGTGTAAGGTCATTGTTGATGTGAAGAGGTGCGGGGTGATGTATGATTATTATTCCCTGCAGCAAAACACACAAAAAAATAAAATCTGCTGCAGTTTATCTCTACAGAATTAATTCAGACAGAACAGGAAAACACAACAACTCTTTAAAAATTAAAACTAAAATAAAGTAAAGGTTGCTAATAAAATGCTAACATCCGTTATATTTTCCCCCTAAAACCCAACAGGAGTGTTTCAGACTTTTATTTTGTAATATTCTAAATGACAAAATGGCCGACATTTCATTGTAAATACTACAGGAGAAGAGAACCAAGGTCAATTGGAAAAATATAGTGGTTCCCAGTGTCTCATTATGGTCAGTCACCATAGTAACCACGCACTAATGTCTGTCACTCCCAGACGGCACGCTAAATAAAGCAGAAATGCAGAATAAAAAGTAAAACTATGTTGTGTTGAACAAATTAGAAGTGTGTAGTTGTCACACATTGTTGTCTCCTGTTGAAGAGCCAGTCAGTCCTTCCGCTCATGTTGTGAGCACAAAGACTAAAAATAAATTAGGTTCTGACTTGGCTGCATCTGGAGGTATAAAAGGTCATTATCTAAAATTATGTCAAAATCCAAGATGGCCACCACCATCATATATATTTAAAGACCGTGTAAAGTGAATTTCAACATTTTCTTCAATAAACATTATAAATGTCATAATGGTAATCTTGTAAATGAGTAAAAAGTCTCAAAATTGTAGCTCAATTAATTTTGGAGTTATAGAGCAAACTGTGTATAAACATTTTTCTGTTTCAGGATTTTTTAGGCGTGTTTTAAACGTGACCGCGTTTCGTCACGCGGTCCTCATTAGTATAGCCCCACCCCCTGCAGCTCCAGCCGTATAAATTCGCCTCGGTGGAGCCGTTCACTCGCGAATCGCAGATAGCATCAGATAGCAATAGCATAGATATTTTGTTCATTGTTAGCTAGCTAATCAATTATGCCTCGTTCGTGCATCTTCCCTGGATGTCGTAATGGTCAGGGCACCCGTACAAATCATAACATGTTTTTATACTGCGTGAATTTATACCAAGTATCTGTAATGCCTGGTTAGGTCAATGGTTAGAGCGCTTGCCTTCCGTCCCAAACCCCACGGGTTCAAATCCCGCATGGTACAACTCTTTTTTTTTTTATTACTATTTTTTTTTTTATTCATTCCAGATTAAAAACACACAAGAAAACTATTTACAAAAACAGCGTAACTCTTGGAAAAAGTAGCTGCTGTTACAGACAGAACTCAAATAAAGACAGAGCAGGTTTACTGGATCTCTGCTGCCTGCCTCTCCACCTCCACACAGTCAGCTCAGGGCAGGGGCAGGACACGAGCGCTGAAACCACGCCCACGCACTGACACGCCCCCAGCGTTCCAGGGCAAGGCAAAATCATGTTTTTTCATGATTTTTGAGACTTAATTTTATAAGGTAAACAATGGCCCTCATTCACGAAAATGTTCGTATTTTTATCCTAAACTTCTCCTACTTTTGTTCGTACGAAGCGTTCGTACGAACATGCCACGTCAGATTCAACAAAGTCTTCTATCCTGAGGAAACGTGTGTGGCGGCGCGTGCAAACGTTGCGGCTTCTCTCTCTCCCAGCAACACGGTGCTTTCGTCTGTCTTGTCCTGCACGCCGCAACTTGCCGGCACGTCTTTGTCTTGTCTACGTGTTCAAGAACGCAAGTATAGCCGTGAATTCCTGCTTGATGTCGGAAAAACCGCTCATTTGGGAATAAACAGCGAACTTCAGGAGAAGCTACATGAGCTCGAGGTGGAGTTACATGAGCTTCGTGACTGCGAGCTGCTCTGGAAGCCAGCCCGGACCTTCCCTTCATCGCGCCCGCCGTGGAAGTACCACAAGCGGCGTGACGCTTCACCGCGCCCGCCATGGAAACGCCACAAGCGGCGTGACAGGAAACAGAAGCGGGGTAAGCGCGGAGGTATCAGAGCTAGGCTAGCAGCTAGCCCACACAGGCCGGCTATTCCATCCATGGTTCTGGCTAACGTGCGCTCCTTGGACAACAAATTGGATTATATACGCCTGCTGCGAACGACACAAAAGACTGTGAGAGACTGCTGTGTGTTTGTATTCACGGAAACGTGGCTCAACAACAACGTTCTGGACCATGCTATTCAGCTGGAGCAGCTAACATGCTACAGAGCGGACCGAACCCTCGAGGGAGGTAAGAAAAGGGGAGGGGGGCTCTGTGTTTACATCAACAACGCATGGTGTCGTGATGCTGCTGTGGTCTACAAACACTGCTCACCTTTAGTGGAGTTCATGACTATTAAATGTAGACCGTTCTTTTTACCGAGGGAGTTTACAGCTGTTTTGATTGTTGCTGTATATATCCCCCCAAGCTCCAACAGCAAAGATAGAGGTGAGGCACTAAATGAACTATATCTGCACATCAGTGAGCAACAAACAGCCCATCCTGATGCTTTTCTCATCACGGCTGGTGATTTCAACCATGCAGATTTAAAGAGTGTTCTTCCAAAAACATACAGAAACATAAACTTTGCAACAAGAGGAAACAACACCCTGGACCAGGTTTACACCACCATGAAAAATTCCTACAGAGCCATCCCCCTCCCCCACATTGGTGCTTCTGACCATATCTGTGTTATGCTAAAGCCAGCATACAGGCCACTGGTGAAAGTCACAAAACCAGTCCGCAAGCAGATACGAGTGTGGCCAGAGGGGTCTTCAGAGGCACTCCAGGACTGTTTTGACACCACAGATTGGAGTATGTTCAAAGAAGCTGCTACCACAAACAACACCACATGTCTCCAGGAGTACTCAGACACTGTATGTTCATACATCACCAAGTGCATTGATGATGTAACCAACCTTAAAACCATCACTGTTCGGGCTAACCAGAAGCCATGGCTGACAGCTGAGGTTTACAGACTCCTGAGAGCCAGGAATGCTGCCTTCAAAGCGGGAGATCAGGTGGGCCTGAGGGCAGCCAGAAACAACCTGGACCGGGGCATCAGAAAGGCAAAGAAGCAGTATTCTGGGAAAATAGCTCACCGTTTCAAGGACAGCAGGGATACACGCAGTCTGTGGCAGGGAATACAGACCATCACAAACTACAAACCACCCCCCCAGACCTGTGACAGCTCAGCCTCTGCGCTGAATGAACTGAATGAGTTTTTTGCTCGGTTCGAGGCAAGTAACAGCACACCAGCACATAAACTCCCCCCCTCTCCTGATGGCCAGGTGCTGACGCTGTCCTCAGACAGCGTAAGGCGATCATTCATAAAGATTAACGCCCGGAAGGCCTCTGGTCCTGACAACATACCTGGTCGTGTGCTGAAGGACTGTGCAGGGGAACTCGCAGCGGTCTTCACGGACATCTTTAACATCTCACTGAGCCAGGCCATCGTCCCCACCTGTTTCAAAGCCACCACCATCATCCCTGTCCCAAAGAAGGCAACGCCCGCATGCCTCAATGACTATCGCCCAGTAGCACTCACCCCCATCCTGATGAAGTGCTTTGAACGGCTAGTCATGAAAAGCATCACATCTGTCCTCCCTGACTCCCTGGATCCCTTCCAATTTGCATACCGACCTAATCGCTCAACCGACGATGCCATCTCCTCTGCCCTTCACACAGCTCTCACACATCTGGACACGAAGGACTCCTATGTTAGAATGCTGTTCATCGACTTCAGCTCGGCATTTAACACCATCATCCCCCAACAGCTCATCCTTAAACTGGACAGTCTGGGGCTGAACACCTCAATGTGTAACTGGCTGCTAGACTTCCTGACCGGGAGACCACAGACAGTACGGATCGGGAGTAACACATCTAGCACCATCACATTGAACACAGGGGCCCCACAAGGATGTGTGCTGAGCCCCCTTCTATTCACCCTGCTAACACACGACTGCACACCATCGTACAGCTCCAACCACTTCATCAAGTTTGCGGACGACACAACAGTGGTGGGTCTCATCAGCAACAACGATGAGACGGACTACAGGAACGAGGTGAGCCGCCTGGCCTTGTGGTGCGGACACAACAATCTCACTCTCAACGTGGAGAAGACAAAGGAGATTGTTGTGGACTTCAGGAAGAGGATGCCCAACATGCCCCTCTGACCATCAACAGCACCGCAGTGGAGAGAGTAGACAGCACCAAGTTCCTGGGAGTGCACGTCTCAAAGGACCTGTCCTGGAGCAGGAACACTGCAGCACTGGCAAAGAAGGCTCACCAGCGTCTCTACTTTCTTCGCAAGCTGAAAAGGGCTGGAGCTTCAACCCCCATCATGAGCACCTTCTACAGAGGTGCCATAGAAAGTGTCCTGACCAGCTGCATCACTGTGTGGTTTGGTGCATGTACTGCATCATGCCGCAAGAGCCTCCAGCGCATTGTGAGAGCAGCTGAGAAGATCGTGGGCACCTCCTTGCCCTCACTGCAGGACTTACACAGCAAACGCCTCAATCGGAAAGCCCACCGCATGGCAGGTGATCCCACACACCCACTACACAGCTGCTTCAGACTGCTGCCATCAGGGAGGAGACTGAGGAGTCTCCAGGCTCGAACCAGCAGACTGAGAGACAGCTCTGTTCATCAGGCAGTCAGAATGCTAAACACTCTGCCTGCTCTGCCTCCCCTCCCATTTGAACTGCCTTAACACTAAAACTTTCTCACATATTATCACTCAACACAAAGTTTTTAACACTAGACTCTGTGTCATCAAACGGGTTATCACTAAACTCTCGGTCATGTGCTCATACAGTTTGCACTACTTCTCATACTTGCACTAATGTCTGTATTACATCACTGCCTATAATCATAATACTGTTTACATTCTCTGTTTACATTTATTAATACTGTTTACTTTTATTACTACTGCTTACATGTAATTACTACTGTTTACATTTATTTACACTACTCTAATATCTACACCACTGCTGGTACATATACAGTGTGCTCTGAACGGTCTTATTTAGGGATGCCCAATGTGCCTTACTGCATATGCCACTTTTTGCCTCTACAACAACATCAACTACTACCTCATACATATACTGTGTACATTGACTCATACGCTGCTTTGCCACTTTGCAAATGTCAATGCTAGAAACCTTTAGTTTATTTTAGTTATACTTTTTATACTCTTTTTTTATACTAGTATGCAAAAACTCAGGACAATATTATGTTCATTAAATGTTTAATGTTTTAGTTTTAGAGTTGGTGTAAATTTTCATACTCTTATACCACTATGCAAAAAACTCAGGACAGTGTTAGGTTTACTATTTTATGCTTATGTCTATTATTATATGTTTCAGTGTTTCAATGTTTAGATGTTTACTGTTGCACCGAGGGACTGAGAGAAACGCAATTTCGGTCCTGTGTATGTCCTGCACTGTACATATTGCAGATCTGACAATAAAGTTGACTTTGACTTTGACTTTGACTAAATGGCTGCGTAAATATGATGAATCCCACCTGTTCTAAACAGCTGCGCGTGCACGCGTAGAGGTCATTTACATAATTCCCACCCCTCAAAACACCATATAAGGCCACGTTTCCTGCCTTCTGACAGCAGGAAGTGTCCATTCATTCAAACTCAAGAAGTAAAAGGAGGAACTTCACGCGTTCGGAGATCTGCTCTCAGTCGCGCTGTGGCGCACCGCCACCCCGCCACCCCCCCGCAGGTGTCGGATGGTCAAATATTTTTAATGTTAGTGTAAACAACTGTGTAGTTTCACTTATTCAGAAGAGCTGTGGCGCACCGCTGCCCCCCACCCCCCCGCAAGTGTCGGATGGTCAAATATCTCTAATTTTAGTGTACTGTGTTACATTATAGTTTCACTTATTCAGAAGAGCGCACCGCTACCCCCCACCCCCCCGCAAGTGTCGGATGTGTTTTTGAACAGAAGCATTTTAAAATGTCTCGAAACTACAGTTAACTTCATATTAATATTGTAGTGCATATGTTTTGTCTCCCGTGGGTCGTACAGTATCAGAAATCAAGAATAAATGGTTTGATCTGAAAATGGCTTCAAACAAACGTCTCGCCGCAGCACGGACAGGAGGTGGTCAAGGAATAGTCTGAGATGGATGGACAATAAATGCCACGCTGCAAGACGCGTGCCAACATGTTTTGCAGCACAAATGAGTCATGCGCGCTCCTCCTGGTCATCGCGCAACCACATTCTGCAGGTTATATTTCGAATCAGATATAATAATCTATTGCTCCGATGGTGTTTGGCACAGCAGTCCAGCAATAGCATGAAAATCAGTCTTAATTCGTACTTGTTCTGCGGCGGTGTATGGGAATTTTATGTACCTGGGTGTTAATATGAGGAGGGCTTTGATGACCAAGGGGAGCGCACGACTCACTGAAGCCTGCGCGACACACCAGACAAATTAAACTTAAAATTATAATTCTAATTCAAACAGAATAACCTATTGTCAAGAATAATTATGGTGCGTGATTTTTTTAAACCCAAAATATTTTCTAAATAACGAAATATGAAGTTATTCGTGGAGAAGATCCGTCTGGATGACAGCAGACTGACGCTCCTAAAATATACGACAGGTCCGGACCACTCGTAAATTTTGTTCGTATCTGAAAAAAATCGTAGGATACGAAAACATTGTTGGATGCCGCAAATGATCCTAAATCACTCGTACGCACAGTTTAAGAACAAATCTGTGCGTACGAACGGTTCGTGCATGAGGGCCAATGTTTTTAATCAGTCAGACTTAAGGCCAGTTTACACGGCGCGTATTTTGAGTGTAACCGCTACTTTCTCTTTGCGACTTTGCTTATCGCCTACACGACGCTGCTGGCCCCCCTCGATGACACCGATACTTTTCTGACCCTGCTCTCAAGGTGGAAGTTTTTCGCTGACCCCCCGTTGATAATGTAAACATCTCCCACGGAGCTTTTGTTTGAACACATGCACGCAGCACGCACGCGCAGACAGCCGGCATTTTAACAATGGCGGTGGACTGGACAGTGGACACACGCACCACTTTCTGAACTATAGCTGATGGAATATATTTTGATTCTCATATTTAATTATTCTACACCTTACCTGCATCTGTGTTGGAAGAGAGCCAGCTGCCTGGATCCAGTTGTCTGTTAACGAGGCAGTCGGACATTTCACGTGTCACGCTGCACTATAACATACTAAATGTGCTATATATTAACAGTTTAACAATAATAAACAGTATTTATGTTAGCGTGGGAGATATTTACATTTATCTGAGCTAAATGAAGCTATCTGGACTCGTTACGTCATGCCTAACATGCTGCTGAAAATGAAGACACCAGGTTGATTTTTTATTTATTTGTTTATTCAACACCACAAACTCATGTCACAAACACTGAGAATTAAATTGAACACTTTTAAAAACACGTTAACCGAACTTTAATGAACTGGACTCTGTTGTTTTCATCCTGGTGGAACTGGACCCACATCCGAACCGCCGGTCCGCTTCGTGGAACAGCTTCGACCTCGCAGGAAAAAAATAAAAATAAAACCTCAGTTGGTTGTTCTGTGATCGAACTAAACACAAGGAAAGATTATTAAGAACATGGTTTACCTTGTAGCGCTGCTGTAAATCAGCTGATTCTCACGGACTAAAGTCAGACATGTTGACTCGGTTCCGGTCCAGTCAGCAACTGGTGTGCAGATGAAGCGGCCCCACTTGGTGTCAAATCTGTTGACTCTTATCCAAATTCCAGCTTTACCTTGTTGTTAACTTGTTGACAACAACTTGTAGTAGCTGAACTTTTAGCCAGAGAGGAAAACAGGCTGCCTCGTGTGCTCTGTTTACCCCAGGCTGCACACATGCGCAGTGGTGAAGGTTCCAAAAATCACAGCGCCATCTAATGGCCCAGCATGGTAACTACAGTAAATTCATGAGTACGGGGGGTGGGGAGAGTCGTATCCACAGAATTCGCCCATGTCAACGCAAAACTTTCAACCTAATTAACATACCCAAAAGTTGCGTTTCCCCCACACAGTGTCCGTGTAAACAGGGCCTTATATGGGTGAAGTCCCAGGATTTTCGACCTCCCCCCAGAAGTCCTGAAAGAGGGTCAAAAGACCCTTAGTCCAAACCAACCATTAATGGGTCCACATTAGTGGGCCATTAACTGCCTTTTGTTATAAATATGCGTGCACACAACTCAGACACCCCCACCACACCAGACTGCACAAACTGCATTCCAATGTTTCCACCAGGTAAGTAAGGGCCAGTTTACACGGCGCGTATTTTGAGTGTAACCGCTACTTTCTCTTTGCGACTTTGCTTATCGCCTACACGACACCGCTGGCCCCCCTCGATGACACCGATACTTTTCTGACCCTGCTCTCAAGGTGGAAGTTTTTCGCTGACCCCCCGTTGATAATGTAAACATCTCCCGTGGAGCTTTTGTTTGAACACATGCACGCAGCACGCACGCGCAGACAGCCGGCATTTTAACAATGGCGGTGGACTGGACAGTGGACACACGCACCACTTTCTGAACTATAGCTGATGGAATATATTTTGATTCTCATATTTAATTATTCTACACCTTACCTGCATCTGTGTTGGAAGAGAGCCAGCTGCCTGGATCCAGTTGTCTGTTAACGAGGCAGTCGGACATTTCACGTGTCACGCTGCACTATAACATACTAAATGTGCTATATATTAACAGTTTAACAATAATAAACAGTATTTATGTTAGCGTGGGAGATATTTACATTTATCTGAGCTAAATGAAGCTATCTGGACTCGTTACGTCATGCCTAACAAGCTGCATGTTGAAAATGAAGACACCAGGTTGATTTTTAATTTATTTATTTATTCAACACCACAAACTCATGTCACAAACACTGAGAATTAAATTGAACACTTTTAAAAACACGTTAACCAAACTTTAATGAACTGGACTGTTGTTCATCCTGGTGGACACTGGACCCAGATCCGAACCGCCGGTCCGCTTCGTGGAACAGCTTCGACCTCGCAGGAAAAAAATAAAAATAAAACCTCAGTTGGTTGTTCTGTGATCGAACTAAACACCAGGACACATTATTAAGAACATGGTTTACCTTGTAGCGCTGCTGTAAATCAGCTGATTCTCACGGACTAAAGTCAGACATGTTGACTCGGTTCCGGTCCAGACGTCCAGTCAGCAACTGGTGTGCAGATGAAGCGGTCCACTTGGTGTCAGATCTGTTGACTCTTATCCAAATTCCAGCTTTAACTTGTTGTTAACTTGTTGACAACAACTTGTAGTAGCTGAACTTTTAGCCAGAGAGGAAAACAGGCTGCCTCGTGTGCTTTGTTTACCTCAAGCAGCAGTGGGTGGCGCATGCGCAGTAGTGAAGGTTCCAAAGATCACAGCGCCATCTACAGGCCCAGCATGGTAACTACAGTAAATTCATGAGTACGGGGGGTGGGGGGGAGAGAGTCGTATCCACAGAATTCGCCCATGTCAACGCAAAACTTTCAACCTAATTAACATACCCAAAAGTTGCGTTTCCCCCACACAGTGTCCGTGTAAACAGGGCCTAAGACTCTGCTTGCACTTCCCCCCTTAGTCAGAAGAGAGGCCCTGACCTGAATTCACACATAACAAACCCTGAAGTTATCTCACAGTTGAACATTTTGGGACATCCACTGAACGGAAAGCTTTGTCTGCTCCAGAACAGTTTTATGCATGAAATTGTCTCATTCTGCTGTGCTGACTATCCTGTAACTTTGATGTTCTGTCAAATAAATTATTTTGCTTACCAGTAGTCTCTCTCCTTGTCCTTGGCGCATGTATATACGGTGCGTGCCGGCACATGCAGGTGGCCCATTGCTGTGTTCTAAAACATGCTTGACCTATTGTTGTCTGTCACCTGACGGACAGACACAGGTCACATGACATGAAGTCAACTGACGGACCGACACTGGTCACTCGACATGAGGTCAACAGACGGACCGACACAGGTCACACGGCATGAGGTCAACTGACGTACCAGCATAGGTCACATGACCTGAGGTCAACTGACGGACAGACACAGGTCACATGACCTGAGGTCAACTGACTGACCGACACAGGTCACATGACCTGAGGTCAAGTGACGGACTGACACAGGTCACATGACCTGAGGTGAACTGACGGACCAACACAGGTCACATGACCTGAGGTCAAGTGACGGACCAACACAGGTCACATGACCTGAGGTCAAGTGACGGACCAGCACAGGTCACACAACATGAAGTCAAGTGACGGACCAACACAGGTCACATGACCTGAGGTCAACTGACGGACCAACAGGTCACATGACCTGAGGTCAACTGACGGACCAACACAGGTCACATGACCTGAGGTCAAGTGACGGACCAACACAGGTCACATGACCTGAGGTCAAGTGACGGACCAGCACAGGTCACACAACATGAAGTCAAGTGACGGACCAACACAGGTCACATGACCTGAGGTCAACTGACAAAATGACACAGGTCACACGACATGAAGTCAACTGACGGACCGACACAGGTCACACGGCATGAGGTCAACTGACGTACCAACATAGGTCACATGACCTGAGGTCAACTGACACAACGACACAGGTCACATGACATGAAGTCAACTGACGGACCGACACAGGTCACATGACCTGAGGTCAACTGACGGACCGACACAGGTCACATGACCTGAGGTCAACTGACTGACCGACACAGGTCACATGACCTGAGGTCAACTGACGGACCGACATAGGTCACACGACATGAAGTCAACTGATGGAACGACACTGGTCACTCGACATGAGGTCAACTGACGGATCGACACAGGTCACACGGCATGAGGTCAACTGACGTACCGACACAGGTCACATGACCTGAGGTCAACTGACGGACCGACACAGGTCACATGACCTGAGGTCAACTGACTGACCGACATAGGTCACATGACCTGAGGTCAAGTGACGGACAGACACAGGTCACACGGCATGAGGTCAACTGACGGACCGACACTGGTCACACGACATGAGGTCAACTGACGGAACGACACTGGTCACTCGACATGAGTTCAACTGACGGACCGACACAGGTCACACGGCATGAGGTCAACTGACGTACCGACACAGGTCACACGGCATGAGGTCAACTGACGTACCGACACAGGTCACATGACCTGAGGTCAACTGACGGACCGACACAGGTCACATGACCTGAGGTCAACTGACTGACCGACACAGGTCACATGACCTGAGGTCAAGTGACGGACTGACACATGTCACATGACCTGAGGTGAACTGACGGACCAACACAGGTCACATGACCTGAGGTCAAGTGACGGACCAACACAGGTCACATGACCTAAGGTCAAGTGACGGACCAGCACAGGTCACACAACATGAAGTCAACTGACGGACCAACACAGGTCACATGACATGAGGTCAACTGAGGGACCGACACAGGTCACATGACCTGAGGTCAACTGATGGACCGACACAGGTCACATGACCTGAGGTCAAGTGACGGACCAACACAGGTCACATGACCTAAGGTCAAGTGACGGACCAGCACAGGTCACACAACATGAAGTCAACTGACGGACCAACACAGGTCACATGACATGAGGTCAACTGAGGGACCGACACAGGTCACATGACCTGAGGTCAACTGATGGACCGACACAGGTCACATGGCATGAGGTCAACTGACTGACCGACACAGGTCACATGACCTGAGGTCAAGTGACGGACCAACACAGGTCACATGACCTAAGGTCAACTGACGGACCGACACAGGTCACATGACCTGAGGTCAACTGACTGACCGACACAGGTCACATGACCTGAGGTCAAGTGACGGACAGACACAGGTCACACGGCATGAGGTCAACTGACGGACCGACACTGGTCACACGACATGAGGTGAACTGACGGACCAACACGGGTCACTTGACCTGAGGTCAACTGACGGACCAACACAGGTCACATGACCTAAGGTCAAGTGACGGACCAACATATGTAGCCCACTGAAAGGGACCGGGGGATTTAGAAGCCAAGTTCACTTGCGCAAAAAAGCGCAGCCTTAGTCAAATTAGTGTGCCCCTTCCTGTGGTGCGCCAGTAATGGCCTTATTTACAAAACAAAAGCGCCTGTTAACAGCTCATTATAGGATGTTAGCTAAAATCCTTCGGGTCACTCGACCCGTCTCTGGGTTCCAAAGGTAGAAATGTTGAATGACCCTTCTCTGGGACTTCTAGTGTTAATAACACATATTTATGCCATGTGACAAACTAAAAACACACATTTAATTTCACTTTACACGGTCTTTAAGCCGGCCACCCCAATCATTTGAGGAAACAATGCTTTCTAGTATTTTTTTTTTCTTCTTCTTCTTTCGGCTTCTCCATTCTTCAGGGGTCGCCATATCGAACTCTCGTTCGAAGACTTGGCAATGTTTTTTTATGCTGGCTGATCTTCCTGACTCAACCACTGAGCTACCACAGCCCTCTGCGTGGAGCAGAGAGCTGCGATCTAGGCCATCCAAGGGAAGAGATGAGAAACAAACAAACAAAAATGACTTCCATCTGTTTTTCTCCACTTGAATATCTTGCACCAAAAATAGGAGACAAAGACTCAAATAGAAACACAAGAAGTGTGAAGATCATGAGAAAGAAGAGTTTGTCTAAATGTTGGTTTGACATAATCCCACTCAGTCTCTGCAGTAAAATCTCCAAAATCATCCGAGTTCAGTTGTGATTGAGGAACAACCGTTACAGATACCAACTTGTCTGTTCAGTGATGAAAAGTTCATCTTTCTGTGACCCGTTTAAACTTTGATGTTTCTGATGTACCGGTAGTAAAGCCTGGATCGCCTCACTTGTTGTGCCAAAACATATTTTTGATAATTCTGTCTAGGAATGCGCCATATAAACGGTATACGGTAGAAACAATAGAAATTTAGCCTACGATAGAGATCTGTCTTCTACCAGCTAACCGCAAAATCTGAGTTGTCAGAGTTAATCGTTACTTTTTTTAGTTTAAAACTGTGCATAAGTGGTGTTGAAGTGAACAAGCAGAGTTGTCAGAGTTAATCGTTACTTTTTTGTGTTTAAAACTGTGCGTAAGTAGCCTGGTTAAAACCAGACCCTTGTCCTTCACTTTGCTTCATACTAGGGTCTGGGACTTGTCCCATAGACAAACAATTTCTCCGATAGATTTTTGAATGGACCAATCAGAGAACAGAAGGCGGAGTTTTGTTAGTTTAGCCTGGCGAGGCCAGGCTATTCAGATAAATAGCTCAGAAACCACTCGGTGGATATTTTTTTCTGCTACCAGTGTGTAATTATATGGCTCTAATTTACTGACTGTTGGCCTAGATTAAACATTTGAGATAAAATTCGATTTTTTATCATTTATTTTCGTAGCGCACCCGAGGCTGTTTGGAAAATGTCAAACCGAAACTATTTAAATCCAGCAGATTTGACCATTTCGTGAATTGATTTAGGAACTGTTAAGCTCAGGAACCCTTCTGATATAACGTCAGCTAAAAAATATATTTTTTCTCAGCAAAGAAATAATAGTTTTTTACCTTGTTTTCTTGAAAATTCCTTCGTGGCGGCAGCCATTTTAACTGACGACGTCAGTCGACGTCGTTCAAAACTCCGCCTTCTGCTCTCTGATTGGTCCGGTCAAAAATCTACCAGAGATATCCTTGTCTATGAGACAAGTCCCAGACCCTAGTACAAAGCGAAGTGAAGGACAAGGGTCTGGTTTTAACCAGGCTAGTGCGTAAGTGGTGGTAAAGTCTTTTCTTCGAGTGCTAAGTAGCGAAGCTATAAGCTAACTACGTCCAGCTTGCCGTAGTGTTGCTGTATTTGGACGCATGCGCAAAATGCTGTGTTCCGTCGAAAGTTTTTTTTTTCTTTCCGAAAGTTAAAGTAAGCGTTGGTCAGCTTTAGAGAAACCTGCCCTCTGATCTGTGAACAGAACGCTGTGTTGTGTGATTTTACTGCGAGACCCTCTGGTCAAAGCCACAGAGGAAACTGGTTGCCTTGTCAGCTCTCCTTAAAGCTGAAGGAGACGCCCTCTAGAGGGTTGGAGGGTGAAGTGTTTTCAGTGTAAAATGCTGCTCTGTTACTGTTCATTTCTTAAGTGACAATATTGGAAACTGTTAAGAGTTAACAACATATTCTTTAGTTTAAAACTTATGGCTAAAACTACACAAGATATATTTTGCACTGTTTTGCACTACAAGAAAGAAGCCTAATGCTTGAGTTGTTAATTATTTAAAAACTCTCTGGACCTAGTAGTGAAATTTTCTTAATAGAGATTATTTTGTGGTATAGCAGTTTTCAAAATAAAAAATGGCAAAAGGACACCCTATGCGTTTTTTTTTTCATTCCTATTGCAAGTTTTATACCAAAAACATATTGCGATATATATCGTTATCGCCACCCTTCACAATACATATTGTGATATGAATTTTATGCCATATCGCACATCCCTAATTCTGTCTGTCATATACGATGAACTGCTTGAGACGCTCAGGTCTGATATTTATTATCCAAAGTAAATCAAACTTTTTGTGTGTTTAGCTTTGACATGAACCCTTTAAAAACAGGTTGCACATCAGCTGTATGGTCATGCTCTGATTAAATACTTTGCCATCATTTTCCTTTTCCTCTGAACCATCTAAATATGTCATATATTAAAGTAAAACAGCCTCAGCTGTTGACCAGTAAAATCTGTTGGCACCAGGCGGCTCACTGTGTTGACAAGAGCTTACATTATCCCAACAGAGTTAAGAGTGAACAAACACTTTTTGAAGGGACATTAGAGCCAATTAGAGGCGCTGCTAAAGAACCCGTCATTACTGAACAATGGAGCTAATGGACCCTTAAGGGTCTGCTATCAATCTATGAGCTGTCACTCGTTAGGACTAATGTGATCAATAATTCAAGACAAAAAAAAAAAGAATAGTGCCGGTGGTGTGGCGCTTGCTTCACTGACTTCCTTTCGAAGGAAATGTGAGCTGTAGCTACATGTTCCTACTAAACATTTCCATTTGTGAGGCTCCAGAACGAGATATTATTAATACCAAGAAGGGAGAGCTCTTTTCCGTGAAGCTCTTCGCCTTATTGGAGGGAGGTGGGGGTGTCAGCAAGCCGTTGAGGCAAGGTGAAATGGTTTTTGATAATGGGGATGGGGATGCGAGCAGACTTTCTTTACAGGGAGTAGTGTAGGTGAAATGGGGGAGTGTGAATAGAGGTTGGAGAGGACGACAAAGATCCGGGCTGTGAGTGGGTCAGACAGAAAGTGAAGCTGTTAAAAGCTGCTTCACTTGGTGACAAAGTGGTGAGGAAATAGAAGGAGAGGGGAACTGTGAGACATGAGGTGCGCCTGATGGTTCGGTCATTACCTTCTAAGAGCCTGAAGGAGAAATTAACGACAATCTGATCTCTGATTTTCAATTTCAGGGCAGAAGACATCCCTATTTAAACTATATACTTCATATCTGTTTAACACCCATTTGGGAACATTTTTATATTTATATTTTACGCCATGGACAGAAGACTGGATTCTTCTTGTAAAGAAAACATATTTACATATTATTTTTGCTAGTTTGCTTTAAAACTAAAACAATGAACTGTGCAGACATGTAATATTTTTCACATGTGGAGTAATTGAATATCCTACTTTGAAGAAATAAAGCATAAAATTAAAGTGAGTATAATTTACTCTGTGTATTAGTACTATTATTCCACATACAGGTAATCCCCGACTTACGAGCACATCGACATACGAGGTTCCGGACTTACGAGCTCACTAACAAACAGTAAATTTGTAAAGAACATACAGAAAATACAGCACTTTTATGTGTTTTTAGATGAAAGTGTGTTAGCTAACCGTTTGGAAACAAGTTTCTGAGCATGTTTATGAACTAGTATGAACGTTTGTGATGAAAAACGAGTGTTCGTAGTAGCGCTAGCATAAATTTTCCGACTTACGACCGAAAATCCGGACTTACGAGCAACACGTGTTTCAGGTTCCGACATACGAGATTTCGTGTTACGAGCACCTCGTAGTAACGGAACTCGCTTGTAAGTTGGGGACCCCCTTTACAGGTATTTGCAAAGGAAATGACAGGAAAACTGCCAAAACTAGTATTTTTTGTTGGTACGGTACTGTATATTATCCTAAAACTTTCAGTTTCATGTTGAATTTGGTCAAAGCTTGAAAGAGCCGCTGCAGAGGGACCAAAGAGCCACATGTGGCTCCAGAGCCGCAGATTGCAGACCCCTGGTCCAGCAGTGCTCAATGAGAGCAAAACATTTTAAGCTGCCTGCCTAACTCAACAAATCTGAGCGTAAATATGTACCAGTAAATCCAAATTATCATTCTTTTTCATCCTAAACGGCTCTTCTGTGTGGATGTCGACCAATTTTTGTCACTTACATAGTTTTTTTTTAAAGTAAATTTTAGGTTTTCCATTCAAACGTTGCCTTAAAATGACCATTCAGTAGATTTTTTGCTATAGTAAAATGTACCATAGAGTTAAAAAGAACAACCTAAAATCTGCCCCATTTTATGGTTATAACTTTGGTTGTTGCTATCCAGCTAATGCTAACCACTTTTAGCTTCAGCTAGGTAGAACTATCCATCCATCCATTATCTTTTACCAGTGGTGGGCACATGAACGCTAGGTAGCGCTAAAGCGCTAATCTGCTTACAGTGGACCTAAACTTTTTGTCAGCGTTCATTCATTCATTCATTCAACCTTTATTTATACAGGCTAGCCTCGTTGAGTCACGGGGACTCATTTACAAGAGGGACCTGTCTCACTCACACCAAACAACCATCCACTCTCACACTCACACCTAGGGTCAATTTAGAGTCACCAATCAGCCTAACATGCATGTTTTTTGTTTTTGTGAATTGACTAACTTTTATAATTCATAAGCGGATTTGTGCTATTTTTATTTAAAATGCAGTACCGCTAATAACTAATTATCTATCAGTAAAAACCAATAAACTTATTTACAAGCTCTTATGCTGCTTGTTTTACCTTTTTCCCCACCGTAGAGCAGAGAGGAGGAAAGGGTGTGAGGGGGAGGGGGGCAGAGCTGAGAACAGACTCGGATCTACCATGTAGCAAATGATGCCGTTGCCTGGGGATCCAATCAGCAGTGGCCCCGGCCCCGCCGTGCCCCGTGCAGTCACCTACATCCCTAACATTGCTCATGCTTGTTAATGTACATTTAACATAAAAATAATTATAGTTACGATGAAAACGATCATTAAATACGCAATAAAAAAACGGTCGATTTCTTTATCCCCCTACTAAAAATGGACTATTCCATCTTGACATCTTCCGGGTTAGAGGTGAACTCGGGGGCTAATTCTGTGGCTACTGTTTGTGCTGGGTACTTGGATAAATCCGTAGAGAACCCCGCTGTTTCAAGCCAAATTAACGTGGCCGGAGGATTTTATTGTGTGTTTTGTGTCGACCATTTGACGGTGAGTCGTTATTTTTATGTATTTTAGTTACTTTTCATTAAATCTGTTGACTACCTATAGACGCTAACTCTGTGTCTGCCTGTTGGTAGTGCTGGGTTACTAATGGATAAATCCGTAGAGAACCCCGCTGTTTCAAGCCAAATTAACGTGGCCGGATGATTTTATTGTGTGTTTTGTGTCGACCATTCGACGGCGAGTCGTTAGTTTCATGTATTTGGGTTACTTTTATGTATAAATGCGGTGGCGACACACCCGTGTATTTGAGATTTAAACGTGGTTTTAGGGATTAAAAGATCATTCTATTTTTTGTTAATTTCGTGGCCGAATAGAATATATGTACGTAAAGTATTAAATAAATCCTTTGATTTTTGTAATTTCATCCTTTTAGGATCATTTTTGTTACTTTTCAGTTGGCAGTGTAGTGCAAATATTGATAACGCTGCCGGCTATATATATATATATATACAGGTAGTCCCCGATTTACGAGCGCTCTGATCTACGAGGTTCCAGACTTACGAGCTGGCGAATTTTTGGAAAAAACGCAAAAAATACTGAGTTTTCCTGTGTTTTTTCACCACAGTTCGTTAGCTAAACATGTGGACACACGTTTCCGATCATTTTTATGCACTCATAAGCAGTTTTTCGATGAAAAACGAGTGTTTGTAGTCGCGCTAGCAAAACCGTTCCAATTTACGAGCGAATTTCCGGACTTACGAGAAGCGTGGCGGCCGTTCCAAATTACGAGATTTCCGGTTTACGAGCGCCTCGTTGTAACGGATCTCGCTCGTAAATCGGGGACTACCTGTATATATATATATATATATATATATATATATATATATATATATATATATATATATATATATATATATATATATATATATATATATATATATATATATAATATATATATATATATATATTATATATAATATATATATATATATATATATATATATAATATATAGAAATATATAAATAGCGGATTAGATTAGCTTCCCCTAATTTTCATAAGACATTTGTGCTTTTGAAATTGTGGACCTAAAAAAATTAATAAGCGTTTTAGAAATTGTGGAACTAATTTTTTTATTAGCGTTGCCCAGCACTGCACAACAGCCACTTACGAGCTTCTTAATATCACATACAAGCTGCCCCTTCAAGTAAGCATTTCCACTTCTACCCTTAAAAAAATCTCAGCCCCTGAAAGTCCAAAGTCATCACGCAATTTTATTATAAACTCCAAAGTATAATTAAATAGCACATCAGTTCGACAGTTTACATGGGCCATTACTGGTAATATCTTTTTTTGTATCAAAAAATACAACGAGAGAAGTGTTTGATGTGTCTTATTCACATTACGTATCAAAATAACTGCAATAATTTGTCAAAATAACAGTGAACAAAATGTCAAAAAGCCAGTCAAATTACTTTAAGTTAAAAAAAAAAGGCTTTCTCGTTGTTTTTAGTTGGACAACCGGGAACTGAAGTACATGAAGCCAGTGGCAATCATGATTGGAACAGGAGCGAGCGAGTGGTGGGGATGAGTGCCGAGCTAACCAGGCAGTCCGTGGGCAGGAGCCCACAGGCAGTCGCCATGAGCAGACAGAGGAGGCGCCTGGAGGCTTCACATGTGGAGTCGGACATCAACAAACAAGGACAGTGCATTCAGCAGACAGGGGCGGCTGGCCAATAGGGGGCGCTAGGGCGCCGCCCCACTGGAACTTCTGGACCAATAAACATTGAAGACTTTTTAAAAAATCCATAAAAATGAAATAATAAAATAAAAATATTTCGAAATATATGCATATATGTTTTTAGTTGTGTAGGATAAATATTTTATGAGTAATGAGTTATATTGTTTGTTTCAAAAACGTTTTCTGATTGGTGACGTGTTTCCTGTTTTGGGGGCGCAGGGAGCTTATCCATTGACTCTCGTTATAAATGGCGCATGCGCAGTTTTAAATCATTGAAAGCCCTTTATCTAATGTCTATTTGCATTTCTGACTGATATGCCTCTCAAATTTTAGATGGCTGTTTGTGAAAAAAGCCTTCAGCTGACTGTTTATTCTAAAAGTGGCAACTGGTAAAAAAAAAAAATTGGAGCTAACATGCTAATGATAGCCTTTATCTAATGCTTATATTATTATATTACCATTCCTGACTGATATCCTCTCCACTTTGGTGCTCTGTTTGTGATAAAAGCCTTCAGCTGACTGTTTATTCTAAAAGTGGCAACTGGTGAATTTGTTTTTTTTTCTTTGTTTGTGGAGTTAGGTTGCCAGCGCAGGTTATTGTACAGTATTGGACTCTGATGGCTACATTTATTTTAATTTGCTTATAAAAAATGATCAAACATTAATACATTTATATACTAAATCAATGTCACTTGTGGTGTTTTACTATTTCTTAACACTGTATTGATCTGGAGAATGAAAACAACACCCGCTTCAGATGTCATCAACCATTAAATGGCCCTTATCATTTATTATCATCCCCATTCGTAGCAGTCAGATTGCCCCTCCTGTACCTCCTAGGAGGTTTAAAGGTACGTTGTCACTGTTACAAGCAATGACAGCAGCCTCCGTCTTTAGCTATGTGGTTTAGAGTAAAGGGTCTTGGGCTAGGTTTAGGGTCTTAGGTTTAGGCACAAGGGTAAGGGGATTAGGTTTAGGGTTGGTCCTCTGGGTCAGGTTTAAGGTTAGGTTTAGGAAAACGGTTACATAAGCTGAAAAAAACAAACACAACACTTCCGGGTTCACGGAAACACGCTGCTTACTCACAGCGATAATAACGCTGATAACGTTTTTTCAAACATGCTAGGAGGTGAATTGGACAGTTTTGCAGATACATATGGGGATAATTACAGTTGATAACGCCCATTGTATGGACTGACAACATCTGAACCCGCTGAAAACCAAGCCTCTTGAAAGTAGAAATGCAGAAATGTTTTAATCTCACTTATTTTCCTTTATATTATGTATATATAATTGATTTATTTATACATATTTTTGTTTGTTCTCTGTTGTTTTAGTGAGTCAAATTGGCTCTTCTCATCCTGAGCATTTAATTGTTCTGTTGACCTTGTATTAATCTGCATTTGATTTTTTTTTTAAACTGTTTGAATTTGGGAATTTTTTTTTTTTTCATTTTGAAGAAATAGCCCCACCTGGTGGACATTGCACGGGCCGCCACTGTCAGCAGAGACGCGTCAGACTCACAACTAGGGATGGGGCAGATCCGATCCAGTATCGGTATCGGTATCCGATACCAGCATTATTTAAGTATCGGGTATCGGTTCAAACCTGCCGATACTTTTCCGATCCAGCTTCAAAGAGCACTTGTGTTCAATCACGTTCTGTGACTGCCCTTTTTAACATTGTGTGAGATAAACCCAATGAAGACACTCTTAATCCTTACAAATGGGAACCCACTGACTTTAACAGCACACAGGACAGGAGGCAATTATACCACACACATGTCCTCCTTACTCATGGTGCAGCTGAAAAAACTAAAAAAGCACTAAGCATGATGGGAAAGACAACACAGCCACTCCCCTTAACCAATAAGAGAGTTGATTTTGTTGTCTTTCCCATTATAACCAATAGTTATAACCAATAGTTTGTCCAGCTAAAGCTGAAAAAACTAAAAAAGTGCTAAGCATGATGGGAAACACAACACAGCCACTCCCCTTAACCAATAAGAGAGTGGATTTTGTTGTCTTTCCCATAATGCTTAGCGTTTTTTTAGTTTTCCAGCTTTAGCAGAGAGCCATGAGCTACTGTTGTTTTTAGTTTTACAGATTTAGCTGGAAAAGTTTTCCAGCCTGTTTTCCAGCTATAATCCACTCTCTTATTGGTTAAGGGGGGGTGCTGTGTTGTGTTTCCCATCATGCTTAGCGCTTTTTTAGTTTTTTCAGCTGCACCATGAGTAAGGAGGACATTTGTGTGGTGTAATTGCCTCCTGTCCTGTGTGCTGTTAAAGTCAGTGGGTTCCCTATTGTAAGGCTTAAAAGTGTCTTCATTGGGTTTATCTCACACAATGTTAAAATGAATAGTTTAGGTGCAAAAGTTTCATTATACAGAGTCACATACCTGAACAGTATCTGATCGGGAAAGTATTGGTATCGGTCGATACTGAGTTAATAAGTATCGGTATCGGATCGGAAGTGAGAAATGTGGATCGGTGCATCCCTATTCACAACTGGAGCATTTACAAATGTAGGCAAATGTAGATGTTTAACAACACGTTAAAATACACCAAAATGCAAGAAATTGCATCTACTTTACTCAAAAATTTCAGGGGGAGGACCCGCCTTCTCCCCACTATTTGCATTCTGGCATTGATCAATTTATAAATTAAGCCCTGATGACATTTATTGTCAAAAAGCAAATTCTTGATTGAAAACGGCTTTGGTTAAAAAAAATCTGAGTTCTGTTGAGACTAAGAAAAAGACCAAACTTCACCTCATACAGGTAGTCGAATATTTCCAGTATTGTTAGGACACTGGCTCCAATAAAAAGCCCCATCTGACCTCCAATGTCACCTACAGAAAAAGAGATGAACAGATACAGGCAGGTACAGTAATTGAACGACGACGCGTGAAACCATTCCCAGTGCTGTCACATCTAATTCAGAGTATCTCTCAGCAATCAGAACAGAATTGACAAAAGTGAGCATGCAGGTTCAACTTCTCATCAAAACCAACCCTGCTGCCCTTGCAAGAGCATCAGATTATAAAACTGTGTTCAGCCAATCGTGCAGCTTCAAAGAGGAAACCTCAAAGCATCAGACGAGAACACTTTTTAGTTTTTTTGCCTGCGATCTGCTGAGTGTTGATACCGAAGTTTTTTTTTTTGTCCCAATGAAAAGCAAAAAATCTTACCGAGAAGCCCCGCAATTTCATACGCCTTCTTCTGCTCAATTTTTTCATAATTCAGAGCTTCAAAGAAGATGTCCAACACCAATATGTTTTCTCTGCAAAAAGGACAGACAAGAGCATGTGTTACTTTCTGCAGTTTTTATTTTTCACACAACATCAAAGGACATTTCTCATTTTCTATATAACTTTCTTTCATTATTGTTACATTGAAGGTGAACGATGGAGACTCAGGTCATGCTGCACTACGGTCTACAGAAAGAAGAGGTCATTAACCGAATAACTAATACTTACCCAATATATTGCTCAGTTTTGTTGAATTTCTTAGCCAGATATTTAGCAGACGCCTTACTGGGGATCTTAACCATGGACAGCTCCTTGCCATAGCGAGTCATGTTGCAGGGCGTCTGACAGACACAGTAATCGTTGTCTTTCTCTACCAAAAAGTCTGTGGATGATCAAAGTCATTGTGATGTTGTGATCTCGGTGAAGAATCAAACACATCTGCCAGCAGCAGTTCTCAGTTTGTGCTAAAAATATTGCTGCATAAAACAGAAATACATTCGCTGCCATCGTTCACTTTCCATGAACGCAAATAATGTCTGAAGCTGTAATACTGCAGAGGAGGGATAATACTAGTGGGATTTACTTGAAATCAGTGAAGTATAGTTACATAAATCATCATAATGGATTTTTTTTTAAACAATATTTTACAACATCAAAGTTCATGCTTAATAATTCAGATTAAAAAAATCCAAGAAAGTTCAGTCAGGTCATCAGGATGGTTTCTTTTTGTGTTGAGAGTTTCGTCCTTCATCCAAAGGACTTCATCAGTCCGAGGAGCCACAACTCAGTCCCACAAGCAGCACACACATAGTGGGCCAACCAGTTTCTTAGGCAGCCATAACCAAAGTTTGTGTTGTCTCGTCAGACTGATGAAGTCTTTTGGATGAAGGATGAAACTCTCAACACTAAAAGAAACCATCCAGATGACCTGACTGAACTTTGTTGGATTTTCTACCTGGATTATTGCGCATGGACTTTTATGTTTTGAACCACTTTGGCTACGGTTGTCTCAGAGGAGTCGATGGGGGAGAGGGTGGGCCCCAGAACCTATCATCACCAGCAAACTGGTTGGCTCACTATGTGAGTGTGCTGCTTGTGAGGCTGAGTTTGTTGTGGCTCCTCGGACTGATGAAGTCCTTTGGATGAAGGACAAAATGTCACAGCAACAAAAGAAACCAGCCAGATGACCTGACTTAACATTGCTGGAATCATTTTATAACTTTGTTTCAGAACTATCTGACCCTGAAGTAATCTCAAAATGAAGCTATAGTATTATCTAAAGCCTGAAGTGTACTTGTGGCAGTGCTGCTGAGTATTTGAACGTAGGCGTTAGTGGAAAAAGAAGACAAAACAGTAATATTTTATGCTGAACATGAAGAGTGTGAGCTCACCTAAAGCCGGGTCAGCACAGTCTTTGTACTGCTCAGGCGTACAAACTGTTGAAGTCCCTGTTAGAGGCAAGAGGGAGGTGATAATCAATACTCAAGTAAGAGGAGGACACAAGAAGGCTTCTTTCCACACCAGGCCAGGCTGAGCTCATACCCGGCATGTGAACCATCCTGCAGTTGCAGTTCTCTAGCAGGTACCGCGTTTCACAGTCGATGCGGCACGCAGTGATGCTGTACGTGGAGAAGAAGTCGGACTCTATCGGAGTGGACTTGCAATCTCCCCAAGGCGGTGGGAGGTACTGAAGCTGAAAGAGCAAACAGCACATGTTTTCCCCATCGGCACGTCAGCTCACAGGATCACACCAAACTTAATGAAATGCTAAAACCCAGTGCAACAGAAGTAAAAAACCAAAAAGAAGCAGACATAAATGCACACGAAAACAGATGCTTTCAAATCAAAGTGTGCACCGAGACAGAGGTGGCACGACATGATCGCTGTGTAGCTGCAGCAAGCACACATCATGCAGAACATCCCCGGTGCAGGTCTAGTCCCTGGCATGGAGCAGAGTACCATGGGAGTAGAGGCAGGTTTGGGAGTAAGAACTCTGACTGGAGACAGGACACCACAATCAATGGACACACTTTAGAGCTCTGACAACAAAGGTCGGAGCATTAAACTGTTTACATGTTGCAAAACTGGACCATTAAAATTATTCAACAGATTTTATGCAGTGTATGGATAAACGTTATCACATTTTAAATACTGTATATATATTTAAGAATTAGGATCGTATGAAAAATATATAAGTTTTGTAAGATTGATTGGATAATTTAAAAAGGCACATTTTGTATTTCTTACAGAACCACCCAGTTTAGCCTCATAAATCTAAGAAAAAATAAGTTTACCATGACGCCTCATTAGGACTCTCATTAAAAGGTGAAAAGCAGGTCCTTCATTTATGAGTAGCACAGGGAAAGCAAAATGAATCAGTAATTAAAGAATGTTTAACAGCTTAATTTGAAAGCTTTGGCTCATTTAAAACATTAAACCTTTAGAGTGAAGTAATTTTCCTTGCGTGTGTGTGTGCCTGTGTGTGTTTGTGTGAGATCTCTAACCACAAACTATGCTTTTAATGTTGTGTCTGCAGCTGATTAACACCCAACAAACATTTGATGACCACAGAAAAAGAAAATAATAATTATGCACAACTTGTTCAAGTGTTTTTGTGTTTACAGTATTTCCTATGTGCAATGGGAACTGATCAGCAATCAGTGTTATCACCACATTAAAGTCTTGATTATATCCACCAGCTCTACCCAGGCCAACTAACAATCAAGCAACCTTGTAGTCAATAGAGAGTGACAGAGGTAGAGTGCAACTCGTTGATGGAGTGGATTTAAACTGGCAAACATGATTAAGCTTTCATTGAGCTCCCTTTTCGAACTAGCAGACTCTCGTTCTTGAATATACGTGAGAGAAAAAGCCCTGGCGCGATGCATTATAGACTGCAGCCAGACTCTTCACGGGTGATAAACTCTAATGTAGCACACTCTCTGGTCCTTTCATAACTCAAGGCTTCAATGGATTGCTCCACTGAGACGTAAAACCAAAAGCAAACAGAAGATGCTTACATAGAAACGAACAAATAAAACCAAATAACAGCTTTTGCTGAGGATAGAGACTTGGATAAATTGATTAAAGGGAGAAAACACATCAGCTGCTTGTTACCTATTAACTGAATAAAGAACAACAAGGACACACCGCAGCCACACAAAAAGGGTGAGGGAGCAGCAGGTTAAAGTGAGAAACTGAATGAGTGTTACATTTTTTAACAGGACGGTTTGTAGCATGCAGCAAGCCCAGTCGCACATACGCTACCCTCTGCTCTTGGGTGGAAACGAATGTTTGGAAACCGGGGGCGACCCCGAAGCCCAGCTCGTGGAGGAAAGGAGGCTCTGACTGAGGGTGAAGCTGCACCTTTATGCCGGCCTCATACGACGTCTCGTCTAGGGGTGAGGGGGTGAACCCGCATCATTATCAACATTTTAAAAAAGATCAGCAACAGCGAGATAAAGAAAATGAAGTGTTTACCCATGGACAATAAATCTGAGTAACACCCATGGAAAGTTTACCATTTAGCCACAAGACTTTAGGAAAACCTGTAGCTTTAAAAATAACAAAAAAAACCAATCATGTATCTCTAAAATCACAAGTAAACGCACTTTGCATCAAAACTAACTTATTCAACCCCAACATTAAGAAGTTCAGTAGTTCAGATCTTGTGAAGTGGGGTTCTGTGGATACTTTATGAACTGGTAATATCTTACCTGTTGTAGAAAGCTCTTTGGACAGACTCAGTTTAGAGAATTATAAATCAGTGCTGATCAATTTGATGAGTTAATGTCTAGTACAAAGGAGCAAAGACTAAAGTGGTGTAACATTGTCTTAAAAATGCCTCAAAATTTTTTTTTCATACAAATGTGCTACAATTTCACATTTTTATTTAAAAATAGCTTGCATGAAACTCTATGCGTATTTGCAAATGCAAGTGACAGCAGTCATAGCACTTCAAATGCAGCCTGGGACATTTCCGTCAGAGATACTTTTCTGTTTGAACTACCATGTAATGTAAAAGTGAATGTACCCTTATGCATGCTCAATAATCCAGGTAGAAAAATTAGCTAAGTCTGGTCCTCTGGACATTCAAAAAATAAAACAAAACAAAGCAACAAAAAAAAAAATGTAGAAACGTTTCGTCTTTCGTCCGAAAGACTTCCTCAGTCTGAGTTGCTGTATTCAGCTCAGTCTTATAAATAGCACCCTCTCACAGTGGGCTCATTAAACCGGGGTGGAGGCCTCCGGGTTCAACTGTCCCCCTCTACAATGCTGTTATTGCTAGTATCACTCAGCCCTCTGTGAATAGCAAACAACCATCAGGGTGCTAACGATCCATCATTAGGCTGATGGTCCTCCTTGATCATGTGAGCAGCTGGTTTCGGCTGTCATCAGCCAACTGGTTGATCCACTGTGAGAGGGTGCTATTTATAAGACTGAGCTGAATACAGCATCTCAGACTGAGGAAGTCTTTCGGACGAAAGACGAAACGTTTCTACATTTTTTTTTTGGCTTTGTTTTATTTTTTGAGTGTCCAGAGGACCAGACTAGCTTTTTTTAGATAAAAGTGAATGTGGTGTGAAGGTTTATAAAATAGTGTTTGCATGCTTAGAAAGTTTTGAGATTGGAGTTACGTTGAAATGACAGCACTCTACTTTTTGTTTTAGACCCGCTCTGACTAGCTGTAAGCTTGTCAGCGCTAATGTATACAACCATTAGCTACTTTTTAGATAAATCTGTTCAACATGCTTTTCAGCATAAATATCAACCACTCACATGTGGCAGAAACTCAGAGCATTTAGTTATCTATATATGGTAAAAAGTATTTGCTGAAGTTCAAACAGAGCATTAGAACGGGGAAGAAAGGAGATTGAAATGATTTTCAACATGACGTGTTTGCTGGTGGGGTAACCTAAGTAGTTTAGGTATTGCTATCAATATGTATGTATGCTATCTATATCTATGGTCTACTTGGGTTTTCCACACTCAGCTATCTTTTGGGTTTACAGAGACTGTTCTGAAAAAAGAGATGATGTCCAGATAGCAGCACTGCCTTGTTGATGCCAGAGGTCAAAAGGGAATACAGGTAGTCCTCGGGTTACGACGGTCTCGAGTTACGACGTTTCGTGGTTACAACACATCTCCCATTTACTATGAAAAACCTTACTTCGAATTACGCAGTTTTACGTCGTAAACAGAATGCGGAATACGGCGGATGGACCGGTTTTACGTCGTAAATGTAGCGGCAGAGGAAGACTGCACTGTATACTGTGAACGCGGTTTTACGTCGTAAACGGAATGCGGAATACGGCGGATGGACCAGTTTTACGTCGTAAACGTCGTAAAGCAGCGGCGGAAAATATTGTACTGTACGATGTGCAGCGGCGGAAAATATTGTACTGTACACAGTGCAGCGGCGGAGGAATACTGTACTGTACTGTGAACGCGGTTTTATGTCGTAAACGGAATACGGCGGATGGACCGAGGACAGCGTCACCAGCATCACAGTAGGCCATTAACTCTTTTTGCCCTTCATTATGGCTCCCAAACGTATGTGTTTTTTGATAATTATGTAGGGTACTGTGTTAGGATAGGCTAAGTGCTTGGTAATACAGTACTGTACATGTATATGTTGCAGTATATACGTATTTTCCGACTTACGTCAAAAATCGGTTTACGCCGCCACGTAGGAACGGATCTATGTCGTAAGTCGAGGACTACCTGTATATTGGATTGAGATGAAAGAAAAACAACAATAGCTCAAACTTCCACTTGTTACAATCAAGGTTCACACAATTTTATCTCTGACTGTGCAACACATGCAGTTTTGAAGCAGATTGACTACAGCCACAGAAAACCACAGAGTTCCACTCTTGTCAGCTAAGAGAAGATGAATCCGAAGCTACAATTTCACCAAAATAGAACCTTAAGTCATTGGGAAAACGCCGCCTGATGCGATGAGTCTCGATTCACCGGACTCCACGGTCACCAAATCCCAATCCAATCAAGTTCCGTTGGGATGTGGTGAAACGAGAGATTCCCATCACAGATGTGCAGCTGACAAGTCTGCAGAGGTTGTGTGATGCCAACAAATGAAAATAGACCAAAATCTCTGATAAATATTTTCAACACTTTGTTGAATCTATGCAACAAAGACTTAAGGGAGTTCTGAAGGCAAAAGAGCGAGTCTAAGCTAGTGCTACTTAATAAAATTGTTGGCTGATGTTTTTCTATAGCTATCTAAAACAGGTAAGATATTTATTGTTCCTTATCTGGTTGTAGGATCCTGCTTTAAAAGATTTGTACTATTAATTTAAGTGTTTTATTCTTTGATTAGGGGTAGCATGGTAGCTCAGTTGGTAGAACTGTTGCCTCTCAGCAAGAAGGTTGCCGGTTCAAATCCCAGTCAGGGGGGCATTTCTGGGTGGAGTTTGCATGTTCTCTCTGTGCATGTGTGGGTTTTCACCAGGTACTCCAGTTTCCTCCCACAGAACTAAAACCTGCATGTTAGACTGATAACTCTAAATTGTCCCTAGGTGTGAGTGAGAGAGTGAATGATTGTTTGTCTCTTTGTGTCCCTGCGATGGACTTGCAACCAGTCCAGGGTGTCCCCCGCCTCTCACCAGTGACCCCCAATATCCAAAAAGGAAGAAGCGGGTAAAGATAATAGACGGATGGATTCTTTGATTACACTGAAGGCAGCAACACTGATAAATGCCTGTCAGATTTCACCCATGGTCTAAATCAGTGATTCCCAACCCTGGTCCACGAGGAACACCATCCTGCATGTTTTATTGCTCCAACACACCTGATTCTGTAATTACCTCGTCATGTTTTGCAGAAGCCTGTTAATCATCGTTCATTTAAATGGCATGTGTCAAAGCAGGGAAACAACTAAAACATGCAGGATGGTGTTCCTCAAGGATCAGGTTTGGGAACCGTCCAATTTTCATCTAATAAACATGTTTGTGTGTGTGTGTGTGTGTGTGTGTGTGTGTGTGGGGGGGGGTGTTCTTATTGATCCTCATGTTCTTATCATTAGTGACTAACGCTTGAGCTTCTGCTGTCATGGATACATTTTTGCAGTGGTGATTAGTATACCTGATTCATTGCTTGAAGATGGTCATATCTGAGCACTGAAAATATTCACACAGAAAATAGAAACAGGTTTTTTTTTTAAACCAGCGCAGGTTCCTCAAAATAAAATTTGCCATTGTTTTGTGGTGTCCAAGTGTCTTTTTCAGAAGACCAGAAATATGCCTCAATTATCCCATGCTACTCTGCTGAAACAAGACACATTTTACATCATTTAGTTCATGCTGACGGAGCCACTAGTTGATTACCGTTTAGAGCAAAACCATTTAAATCTAGCACCATTAATTGCTAAAGTAAATTAATTTGAGGTACAGCGCACATATTCATTATTCAAGGTGGAGATTTTAATGAGACTGCAGCTCAATTAGAAAATGCACTTGAACATAACGTTTCATCATTTTATAATTAATCATTGCAAACCCTAAAATGGTAGCAAAACTCCTATGTTGTACAAAGTGCATTTGCCTTTTATGTCACTGGATTTGACTGAAAAGTCACTTGTCTTGTGGGTTATTCTGGTCTGAACGAAAGAAGCACAATCTGAATCTGTTCTCCCAGCAACGTCACACAAGAGCTCCACGGTCTCATTAGATTTAAGTAGGAAATCCATCAGAGCTCACTCTTTCCATGAGAGCTTTGTGATCAATTCCAGCTCTACTGTAGTTATTAGTTTTCATCCTTCACTGATAGTGGTGGAGCCACAGTTAGGGCTGCAAATTTTCAGCCGTCAACAAACCTGCCACAGGCTTTTCTTCTTCCAGTGAAATTGTGCCCTTAAATCATGGTCCACTTTTACAACTGAACAACAACATTCTGATCTAAAACCAACTTTTTGCTGCTGCCGAAGTTGGAAATTAAGCACCGTAAAAACAGGGGCTTGTTATATTTTAAAAGATTTATCAGAAAATCTTTAAAGTCCATTTAACCTCTGCAGACATGGTTCATTTTAGCTGCAAATAGTTAATCATAAGATACATTCAGTTAGATGTTTAATAGGAGCAAATAAAACATTTTAAAGTGAATTACAGTGTTAATGACTGCTATGGGGTGCCATGTGTAAAGTTACACAGTCAAAAATTAACAACAGTACAGTATTTTGGTTTATTTAGCCTTTGATAAGGAAAAAAATAGCATTTTTAAATGTAATATTTTAACCTCGTTATTCATACATTTATAAATGTCACAGTTCCAAACTAAATATTTAACTTACAAGCTAAATATTCACTTTACAAACTAAACGCTTAACTTTCAAGTTAAGTGTTTAGTTAGCTAAAAATGCATGTCCAAGATAAACATTTAATTTAGAAACTAAATATTTAACTTGCAAGTTAAATATTTACGGTAGTTAGTAAATTAAATATTTATTTTGGAAATTAAATGTTTGGCTTGGAAAATATTTAGGTCCGAGCTAAATATTTAGTTAGTAAATTTAAACTTTAGTTTAGGAATTAAATATTTAGCTTAGAAATTAAATGTTTAGTTTGGAAATTAAATGTTTACTTTTGAAAATACATATTTAGCTTGGAAATCAAAAATTTAATGTACAGCTAAATATTTAGTTTACTAACTAAATATTTAACTTGGAAGTTAAACACTTACCGGTAGTTTGTAAACTAAGCAATTATCTTGGGCATAAACATTTAGTTTGTAAATTAAATATTTAGTGTGGAGCTAAATATTTAACTTGCTAAATATTTAACTTGCAAGTTAAGTATTTTGTTTGTAAACTAAATATTTAACTTTTAAATTAAATATTTTGTTTGGAATGATGACATTTATAAATGTATGAATGGCATGGTGAAAGAAAATATGACTGAATTTTTTTTTCTGATGAAAGGCTAAATAAACAAAAATATTGCTGTTAATTTTTGACTGTGTAACTTTACAAACGGCACCCCATAGACTGCAACCTAATGAATATTATTGTATAATTCAGTTAGAAGGCACCAGTAGAGACAGACTTCATAGACTTCAAAAAGTTTTATGTATATTTTAACTACAACGTACACTGAACGTGAGGATAATTCAATCTAAGGTATATATTTCTACAGGCTGTCAAGACTACAGTGCATTTGGTTTCAAGAGGCACGGCATGCTTCTATAGTTGCATCCAATCATTCCTCAGCCCTGAGCTGTCAATACTCCAGTGCTGCTGTAACTCCTCAGTTTCATTTAGTGAATACTGAATCAACTCTCGTGTTCCCACATGAGAAAAATCACTGATCTGCTTTTGCTTCATGCTCCACAAAACAGAGACAGATAATGGATGCTGGATTGTGGGGATTTTGGGACAAACACTGAATGAAAGCGAAGCGCGATGCGGTCAAAGTTGAAGGCCAATCATTAGGTACCAGTTGCTGCTGACATGACACAAAAGTTTGAAAACCAGGGGCCACACCAAATCCCAGCTGGTCAATGAAGGGCGGCTCGTCCTGGCTGTGGATTTGAACCTTGATGCCCGCTTCGTAGGACGTCTCATCTGTGGATATAGCACGCCAGAACATACAACAACAAGTGTGATCAAGTTCTGGTTGGAAATTTTTTCTTGCATTGTCTGTGAAGAAGATTTTGCTCTCAATGCCTTAAATGCCTCATTTAGGGTGTGGCTTTGCTCTCTCTCCTGCTAAAATCAACAGCTCTGCTAGCCAGGAGACTTACACTGCTAAATAACAAATCTGCAGCTCCACCTACTTAAACAAAGGTCCTGTATTTTCTTACATTGGGGGAAAATCAGGTTATAAGGTTGTATCATTTGAAATAACCTGGAAAATTCTGGTCTGAGCAGCACAGTGATGTGTTTTGACGTGTTATGTGTACCATGTACATATGTGTAAGTGTAAATATAGATATTTGCTTTTTCATTAGCTTGTTAAGGGTAAGTGTTCGGGCAGAGGGTATTAGTTTTTATTTTAAAATGTGAAGAATGCTAAAAAACAAACAAAAAAACAAGTACAGTCATCAGAACAGTCATTTTTTAAGATTTTTACTGTTTCAAGTTGTTTATGAATAAGGCGCTTTATTGTGAAAGGTAATGAAATGGAGCTGGTGGTGTGCTGGCTCATTGTAAACAGATTTATAACCAAAGATTTACTGTGTGTTGTTTAGTTTATGGTTATACAATCTGTGGCTGTTGTTGCACATTGTTAACAAGAAACAATTAATCAGTCAGTGCAGCTTATTAGATCTGATGTCAGCTGAGCACCTGGAGAAACATATGATGATATTCTTGAAGTAAATCACCTTTTCCACTTATTTTTAAAAAGATATTGCGAGAAACAACAAAATAAAGGAATTTCCATACGACAGGTTGACTTAAAACTGTTAATATAAGATTTGGGGTGAAACTTTCACTGACCTGTTTCTCCCCAAACAGGCAGATATTCGTCCTGCTGGATGTCCAACATGATTTCCAGGCCGTTCCCCGTGCCACCTTTTAATGTCGTCAACAAAGGGTTGCCGTCTAATCCCGAGTTGAAAGTGTAGCATTTCCCATAGCGCGTGTAAATCTGTGAATAGAACACAGAGACGAATCAAACAAACAATAAAAGGTGTGAATGGAAAATAAAACTGCAGCAGAACCACCAGCCATCAATCTTTATTTCATTTCACTCCCAACAATTCCCTGTGACAGGCTGAACACACTATTTTCCCATCAATTAATAAAGAAAGATCCGGGTGGTCGTGGTTAAAACTCTGAGCTGGAATTGAATCAATGCCAGTAAAGCTCAGCAGTTCTTAATGTTTTGTGTGTTTTCACTGCAAACCGTCTTGCAAAAAGAGGCAGATGTAATTATTAATTGAACTTGCTTGGCTGTAACTTTTGCCTCGGTGGTCCAAGCTGACACACCATGTTTCCAGATTTTAAACTTCCTGCATCATCTTTACAGACTGAACCCATGTTTCGTTAAAGAAGGCTTAAATTTTCACATAACACTGAACAACTGAATGCAAAATTATCAGTTTAAGATATGACTTGAATGTAAAGCAATGAAACAAACAAACAAATTAGTAAATGATAAAACAAGAGACACCATTTCCCTCCAAAAAGCAACTGATCTCCAGGGTAAACATGACCAGGCACCATCACTTTTATGATGTGTTGTTGCCATCCAGATCAAAATTTCCTATTTTTTCCCTGAAAGTTTCCCCCAAATAAAATACAAGTTAAAAAAATTATCAAATCATTGATTTTAGTTTTAAATAACATTCTACAATCCCAATTTTTTTTTTGACATTGTGCACTGTTCTGCAGGAAAAAGTTAAAAGAGCTGAAATGCATGCAAAGAGTTGGAGTGCAATAAAGCGGCTGTCAAAATTATAGCAGCATTCACCACAGTGAGTCATAATGTTAATGAGCACAGCTGTCCAAACATTTGATCTAGTTTACAAGATAACTGTACTGAGCTTAAACAATGTTGTTTCAACTATTCACTTCTGTGTTTAGAACATTTCTCAAATGCCAAGAAAGGACAGAAAAGGCCAAACAGGTTTACAGCAGTAGCCTCCGTGCCGTGTTAAAAACGTCTGATGGCAAAAAGTCAAATAGGCAAAGCTGCTCTCCAGAGATCAGTCAGTGTTTCCTATCCAGGCTCAGACAGATGCTGTTAGACAGCTTTATGTCTTGCCGCTTGTACAACGAGGTCTCCAAAGGGACATGAAACTATCTAGCTGGCGACTGATTTTAAAAAATTTAGATTGAATTTTAAATAAAAGAAAAGAAAGAGGCAGTCACACTTCAGCAGCACCCTGAGATGCTCCAGATACACGTACAGCTTGAATCTAAAACATGACCGTGTCTTACTGACTTCTTGGTCAAAAAGTTAAATGTTTCATGTTTTTGACACTGGTATTAAAGCGAGGAACAAACTGTGTACAAACTATGTTGATTTGATCTCCGTCAGCAAAAGCAGAGATTACCGTATTTTTCTGTGTAAAAGTTGCAATTTCTTGCATAGATTTGCCAGTTCTACGACTTATACGCCAAAGTGACTTACTGGGTATACTATATGTTTTTCCCATATTCATAACGCTAATTTTGACTGATGCTTTAAATGTTCATTCATACTGACATAAACCAGAGTACCGTGTTTTTCGGCCTATAAGTCACTTTTTTTTTGCATAATTAACATGCCCTGCGATTTATAGGCTGAAGCAACATATTTATACCCGAAGGACGCGGGTTCGCGCCCCGGCCACTACACACCTCGGGGTGTCTGTGAGTGCACACCTAATTCTCCAGCTCCCCGGGCGCTTTCTGGCTGCTCACTGCACCACCTGGTGGTGGTTGGGTTAAATGCAGAGACGAATTTCGTCTGTGTATGGGAAACATACACAGATGACAGACAAACACATTATTATTATTATTATTATTATTATTATTATTATTTATGGATCCCCCCCCCCATATTTATAAACCTATTTTTGTCTGAGATATGACTGTTTCCATTCATTCTGACTGAAAAAAAAATTTGAGCAGTACCACTTTCATTCGCTTGATGGCAGCAGAGAAGTAGTAGCAATAAGGCATGCCATTGTATCATGTAATAGGTAAATGGGGCTATAATGACAAATTCAAAAAAGTTCAAGACAAAAACAACTGGACTTTATTATACTTAATAAATTATTATTTTTTTCTTAAACTTTTTTGAATTTACCATGTCCTGATGACTGTGAATCTTCATCAGTCAATGACACAATCGGCTTGCCATATACCCACCTTCGTTCTGCTTGCTGCTTGGAGCTCAGCTTCATTTTGCTGCATCGCCCCGGCGAAATGCAGCTAATTTGACCATTTAATTTGACCCTCTCTGTCTGTGCACTCCCGTAGCACCGAGGCAGTGAATATGTTTAAAATGCAGCAGATATGACCATTAAAGTCCTTTTATTAAGCAAATGTTAGGCTGAGCCGGAGACACACCTTTACTATATAGTTGAGCAAAGAATTAATTGTTTTTAGGTGGTTATCTTGTTAAATTTCGAAGAAATGACGAGGAGCTCGTACATCTGTCATGCACGCTTACGTGTACATGTATTGTGTTTTGAAATACGTCTGATTTGACAGTTAAAGTGCATTTACTAAGCAAAAGTTAGACTGAGACACACCTTTACCATAATTTTGAGCAAACAAATAATTGTTTGTAAGTGTTAATCTTGTTAAATTCTTGTGAAAATCCTCCCGTGCACGCTCCCGCGGCCGCCATTTTGCAGCCCATCGATTTTTGGCACAATTTATGGTCACTCTAATATTATGAAACACTTTATACTGTATATAGTTTTAAAAATAGCACCATTTGATAGACCAGCTCTATGATTTACCTCTACTTTCCCAATTTCGTTTACTCAGACATTGTTTGAAATTGCTTTTTTACTTTAAAAGGAAAAGGCGTATTTTCCTCATGCCTTGCAGATGTTCAATTAGAAAGGCTAAAATTTTAATTTAGACTAATCTACAATGTCTGAATTATTAACACCCATACTTTTCCTCCTTGATATTATTACCACTGCCAGAAGTCATCAGCGAGCACATCTAAATAAAATTAAAAAATCAACTTTTGGAACAAGTTGTCACAGTTATACAATGGGCTTGGTGACAATATTGTATTTGGCATTTGCGAGGGTGTCAGGTTTAATGACCGTGTTTGAGCTGCAAAAACAGGACAGGCTTGTCTGCAGCTCCTAAACATCAACGCCTCACAACAGCCTGAGAGAAATTGTGCTGTAAAGGAGCTCCATCAGATGAATTATTAACACACTTTGTTATAAACACCTGACAAACACCATCTTTCTTTTCTTTCTACCTACAGTGCTGAAGTTCTGGTGGGTGCAGTTATCACCACGAAACTTGCACTGCAGCAGCATGTCCTCCAGCTGGTGGCCGAGGCGACCCATCATCTCGGTGGTGTTGGCCTGATAATCAGGGGACGGGGTATAGTTTTGGAAGTCCAACAGTCTCAGGAGAGCCGGTATGTGGCTGTCTTTAAGGATGGACAAGCTCCGTGTTATCACTGTGTGGTTTGGATGCATGAGGTCCATCCAGTAGCCGCTGTGGTATAGGTCATCCTTGGTCAGGTTGGATGCACGAAACACATTTTTATTGCAGATAGTCACAGCCGGGAAGGACATGTTGTGAGCCCACACCATGTAGATCTTGGTGACAACAGGGTAGGACATCAGATAGAGGATTCTGTTCCATGACCAGGTGCAGAGCAGACTGATGCAAAGAAGAAAGGCCAGGCTCCAGACGATCTGCTGAGGCTTTGACTTGTTCGGACAGAAGATGAACTTCACTCCATGAATTTTGGTTCTCCTTATGAAATTCACCGTGATCTCTTTGAGGGGTGTCCGAAGCAAGCTGGGCTCTGCGTGTTGAGGAGCTTTCTCTTGGCCTTTTTTTGTTTTATGTGACCCCAAGGCATCCGGTTCAGACGTGGGGGCTTCAACCATAATTGCGAGTGCTCCGTGATTAAGTGCAGTCTCTCAGTAGCCCCCAGCAGACCACATTTCACTCTCAGAGGCTTTCACAAACACCACTTAGTTCATGTGCCCAAAAGCTCCAGGTAGCAACGACTGAGGTCCAAGACTGAAAACAAAGAAACTGCGCTCTTTGGAAAAAGTAAATTTGATTTACATAATGATTCAGCTGAATCCTTCCAGTGATTAAAAATATCCAGCACAGTTATCGCCAGTGCTTCAAGAGATGCACAGATGTGATAATTGCAGATGTGAGCGACGGCTTCACTCCCAGAGGTAACCACTTTGAAAATTCAAAGAGACTTACCTAATTTGATCAGATTTTTCCCTCCTCCATTTCCCTCCCCAGTACCTGACAAAACTCACAGACTTCAGTGTTTTTTTTTCTTTTTCTCTGTTGTAATAGCTGTCCAGATCTCAATTCCTGGCTTTTACCGCAGGTTCAAGAGGATCCATTTTAGCTCGCTGACTTGAAGCCAGCAGAAAGGGAAAATAAAGCTTGTTGCCCCCCCCCTTCACACTCACTCTCTCCTCAGTCGAATGGAGAATGAGGTGGAGCCAGTGGATGAAAATTGTTTTCCTCTTGTGATAGACCTCCGATAGTACAGAGGCGATGAGTGGTGGTATTGATCAAAGTAGGAATGCTTATCATAAAGAAACTCTATGATGAAATCTGATCTGCAGCTGGTTTTGGATCAATAAATCTACATATCTAATGAGGTGAGGCAGACGGGTGAAATAAAAAAGCAGTAAAACACTCCCCTTTTTTTGAAATGTGTCAGGAATATTTATCACAGCACAGCTTGGAGTCATCATGGTTTTGTCATTTAAGATATTATTTCACAAATGTATATTAATAAGAACTGTCATGGTGACTGCAGATTAAAGTATGTTGCTCCATTTGCACGGCAGTGTCAAGTTTCTGCATGGAGAACAACTCAATTTCATACATTTTTTTTACATTACATGTGTAATATCATATCTTACTTCCTCTCCTTTTTCATGCAGATGAAATCTTGTCTCTCTGTAATGTGAGAAAACAACAACTGATGACATATTTCCTGGTATCTAGTCATAAAAATATGATTACCAATCCATTATTTTTATCTAAGTACAATAAAAAGGTTTTGATATGTAAGAAACATGGAATAAAGTGTCTTGAAAGGAAAAAACAACCTTGGAAGGTCATTACATATGAAAGAGAATTGGCAAATTGATTTTGTCAGTGCAAGTTTTGTGAATGCAATATTCCTTTGACCATCTTCATAAAACCACAATTTTATGAGGTGTTTTTTGTGTAAAGTAATTAAAACCAACAGCATTGAATTTCAATAAGAAATCACTTGGTGTTTCATTTATAAACACAGTCCAGAATATGCATAAAATGATATGTACCGGTAGTGTTTTTTCTTCTTCAATTCTTTGATTTTTAATCTCAGTTTAAACAATAAACATTCCAGAGTTGTTGTTTTTTTGTTTTTTTGTTTTGTCTCATTAGTACAAAATCCTTATTCACAAAAGGCAGATGTTTATTTTTTTTAATAATAAAAAAAAAAAAATGGATTGGGGATATTCAGTTAGTCAAAAAATATGCAAGAAAACTGAAAGTTATGCACCATAACTCACGTTCCCTGAAGGAAGGGAACGAAGTGCAACACATGACTATGGGAATTGCGCCGCCGCGCGGTTCACCTGAAGTAATACATTCACACCTTGAACAAGGAAGGTGGGCGTCAGCGTCATCAATGAGGCCCCGCCCTCTTTGTACAAAAGAGGCTGACGCCCAGCCTCCATCCTCCAAGTGCACTTCACCAAGTTTGGGCATTGAAAGGGCAAACATGTGTTGCACCTCATTCCCTTCCTTCAGGGAACATGAGTTATGGTGCATAACTTTCGGTTCCCTTATCAGTCAGGTTCACTCAGTGCAACACATGACTATGGGAACGTATTTCATTCACGCCCTGTAAATGCTCTGGAAATGCATGCTTGTGAGAACTTAGCCTTTATACTGCAGGCGTTTTAGCTGTTCTCTACTCTGTGGTAGCGAGGACAGCCTGAGTGACATCACATGCTGTGACATCCAAACTGTAGTGTTTTGCAAACGTGTTTGAAGATGCCCAGTTGGCAGCAGCACATATGTCTGCCACTGGCACACCCTTGAAAAGGGCCCATGAGGCAGCCAGGCCTCGAGTGGAATGAGCATGTACCCCAGAGGGCACCTGCAGACCTTTGCTACTGTACGCACTTTTTATGGCTTCAGTCACCCAGTGTGAAAGGCGCTGCTTTGAAAGGGCTCTACCAGCAACTGGATTGGCAAAACATACGAACAACTGGTTTGTTTTTCTCCAACTGACAGTTCTTTCAATGAAAGCACTTGGGTTCCTGACTGGGCAGAGTGCATTCAGCCTCCTCTGTCCTTCAGTGAGGACAGGGGTGGAGGAAACATTGAGAGCTCAAAGTCCAGACTTCTGGGATTTAAAGTTGGAACCTTTGGCACATATGCGGGGTTTAAACGCAGGGTGACCTTTGACCCATCAGGGACAAACTTGGTACACATAGGGTGCACAGATAAAGTGTGGAGGTCACCCACACATTTAGCTGATTAAAGAGCTAAGAGCAAAGCAGTTTTATAAGATAACAAATCTATCTTAATGATACTACAGTAATAGACTCAAATGGAGGCTCACACAGAGCATCCAGGACTAACTGAAGGTTCCAATCAGGGGCCAGAGTCTTGCTGGGAGGCCTTTTCCTCAGTACGACTTTCATGAACCATATCATGAGAGGGTGGGTACCAGGTGATTTACCTCCCCAGCCATCATGGCACGCCGAGATGGCTGACAAAAAGACCTTAATGGTGGAGAAAGAGCGACCTTTCTCCAGCAGGTCTTGTAGAAAAGTGAGGAGCTGGACCAGGTCACAGGAATATGAGATAATATTCCTCTCTAGACACCAGGCCTCAAAAATACGCCATTTGCGAGCGTAGAGAGTCTGCGTTGACTAAGCTCTCGCTCCCTGTATTATGTTTATGATGTTACCGGGGAGGCCGGAGGCCATCAGCCGGAGGCCATCAGCCGGTTCCTCTCAGCGGCCAGGCCTAAAGTTGCCATAATTCTGGGTGTGGGTGAAGGGGCTACCCGTGGGCCTGAGTCAGCAGGTCCCTGTGGGGGGCAACTGCCATGGTGTCCCTGACAACAGTGAGATCACTTCTGGGAACCATGGTTTCTGTGGCCATCCGGGAGCTATGAGTATCAGGGAGAGAGCTCCCCTGCGTACACGTTCCAGCATCGCCTGAATCAGGGGGACTAGGGGAAACGCATAATATAGCACCCTTGCTAGCCAGTTGTGCGCCGGATCGTTTGTTCCCAGCGGTGAGTCTGTTTCCCTTATCAAATGATACAGGGTGCAGTGCATATTGTTGCTGTAGGCAAACAGATCTACGGATTTCCGTCCGTATCGTGCTCAGATCTGGTCCACGATGCGCAGGTTCAACCTCCACTCTGAGGAGAGCAGGGGCCCTCTTGAGAGGGTGTCTGCCCCGTGGTTTAGCTCACCCGGGATGTGTGTCGCTCTCAGCGACAATATTTGGGAGTTGCACCACGTGAGCAGCTTATGTGTCAAGCTGAGGAGGGGTCAGGACCTTGTCCCACCTTCTCTGTTGATGAAGGACACTGTCGTCCTGTTGTCCGATTTTATCAGGACATGTTGTTTTGTAATCAGCCCCTTCTTGTAAAAGTGCTTCATGGACAAAAGCACAGCTTTCAGTTCCAGTAAGTTGATGTGGAACCTTACCTCCTGCTGTTTCCAGACCCCTCGGGCATGCTGGTTTCTGCAGAAAGCTCCCTAGCCTGTCTTTGAAGCATCTGTGGTGATCAGTACTTGAGACAGCACCGTCCATGCGTGCCGCCTGTCGTGAACACTGAAGGGGCCCTCCAGGGTTCCAGAGCTTTAATGCACTCTGGGCTGATCAGTATCCCCCCTGCCTGCCTGAGGGAGGTAGGATACATTTGTTTGTTCAGCCATATTTGCAAAAGGCACATTTTTAATAAGGCCTGAGGCACGCAGACAATGGCTGCCGCCAGGAGGCCCAGGAGACGCTGGCACAGTTTGAGGGACACTCTCTGGCCCAGCTGAAAACGTGCCAGGCAAAGGTGGAAGGATGAAATCCGAGCCTCTGAGAGCCATGCCCTGTACAGAACGGAGTTCACCTGTACTCCCAAAAATACGGTAATTTGGGATGGAATCAGATTGCTCTTTTGCAGGTTTAAAACGAAACCTAGAGTCTCCAGGTGAGTCATCACCATCTGTGAGTGCGGCTGCGCCTGGGCTCTGTCGCGCCCGAGGATCAGCGGATTGACGAGATAATTTAGAACTCTGACCCCTTGACCCCTCAGTAGGGTTAAGGCCGCATCCAGACATTTCGTAAATGATCTTGGTGCAGTTTTTAGTCCGAAAGGGAGGACCAGAAATTCAAATGCTTTTCCTTCGCAGGCAAACCGGAGCCGTTCTGTGTGGCTGCTCCCCGCCTATGGAACTCCCTCCCTGACTACTTGAGAGCTCCACAGTCACTGGTTGACTTTAAAAATGGCTTGAAGACCTTTCTCTTTAAGCGAGCCTACTCTGCCTCCTCATGATTTTATCTTTGATCTTAGTTGATATGATTATTGAGTTTACTTGTTTTATCACTTGTTTTCTACAGTTTTTTTGCTTTGTTTTGATTTGTTTTTTGAATGTCCAGAGGACCAGACTTGGCTTTTTTAGATATCACTTGTTTTATTTGATCTTTGTTTTTGTTGCACTTTGTAGCACTTTGAGATTTTTGTTAATGAAAAGTGCGTTATAAATTAAATTAATTATTATTATTATATTTTCTGTGCCAAGGCAGGATGCTCACGTGAAAGAAGGCGTCTTTGAGATCGACCATGCAGAAGTAATCCCTTGGTCTCACCGACTGGATTACCTGCCTCAGTGTGAGCATCTTGAATTTGTATGTTTTAATCCTTTTGTTCAGGCTTCTGAGATGCAGTATAGGCCTTAAGCCCTGATCTCATTTTGGCACAAGGAAGTACTTGCTGTAATGGCCTTTGTGTACATTGTAGGTTGGAACAACATTTATTACTCCTTTCTCTAGCATTGTGGAGATTTCTTCCCTTAAAATGTGGGCACGGTCTGGGTTTATGTTGGACATCAGCACCCCTGTGAAAGGGGGTGGCCGCTTTTGGAACTGCAGCCGTAGGCCCCGACTGACGGTTGACATGACCCACGTGTTTGGATGACGCCCTCCAGGCCTGAGCGTGTGCGCTGAGCCTGGAAGGCATGTGTATTCTGGGTTGTTTTTGTGTCGAGTGTATGGGAATAGGAGCCGTGACCCCCACCCGCTCGCCCTTCAACGAGCTGACCTGTCCGCCAGCGGTCGCCAGGAAGTCTACCTGTGGCAGACAGACTCCTGATGTCCAGCTGAGGCTTATTGTCTTGCCTGACACTGTGTGTTTCACGAGGGAGGAGGGGTGATTGCCCTCTCCCTTTATCAAGACTGTTTTCATAAAAATGGTGCTGTGTTTTTTTTTTCGAGTCAAGACAGGGCAGGATGTGCTTTTGAAACTTTATTTTTGTGTTTTAAAGAACAAATCGTCTTTTTATATACATAGCAGAAACATGTTTTGTGGGGCGGCCGTGATGTAGTGGTAATGGCAGTCGTCCCCCGATCGGAAGGTTGGAGGTTCGAATCCCGCGTCCGCCCACCATGTGTCGTTGTGTCCCTGGGCAAGACACTTAACCCCGAGTTGCTCCCAGTAGGTCTGGATGGCGCCTTGCAAGGCAGGCTACCACTACCGGTGTATGAATGGGTGGATGGCTGGTATTGTAAAGCGCTTTGGGGCTCCTCACAGGGGGCTGGAAAGCGCTATATAAATAAGCTCCATTTACCATTTACCATTTACACACAAATGTCACCAGCTTTTTGTTGCATTTCACACATAAAGTCTGGAGTTAAAAGTCTGGGTTCCCGTACCACATGGGCGGGCGAACCTATAAAACTGTGAAGTGGTCCCGTATCGTCAGGCCAACTTCTGCCTTCGGTCTCAGTTCATCAAGGAAGACCTCGGCGGAACTGCTTGGCGAGGAACGAACTTGTTCCTGGCCCACGCTTGGCCAGCCTGAGACGGTCCTGCTTCGGGTCTCGGCCGTTGCTACCCGTCGAACGCTGGTCTTTTTTGTGGGGGACGGCGTGTGGCTGAGCGGTGCCGAGGTTGCACGCTTCTGCTCCCACTGGTGTCTCTGGGGGGCCCGAATGCTTTTCTCGGCATCCACTCGCGCAGGGCTTCAGCCTGTTTTCGTCTTTGCTCCAGCCTGCTCTGGATGCGTTCCAGAGCACCTCCGAAGAGCCCAGACAGCTCGATTGGGTGGGGGACGAACGGGAACCGCTGGCCCTCCGGCAGGTCTATCAAGGTCAGCCACAAATGGCGCTGAGCGATGACCACTTCAGCCATGCATCTCCCCTGAGCGATGGCCACGGTCCCCATTATCCGAAGGACAAAGTCTGTCGCCTTGCGGGCTTCCTCCAGGATCTCTGCCACATTCTTTTTGTTTTTTATCTGTTGGAGCTCCTGCAGCTTCTCCGCCAAGTAGGCCTACATCATGGCTGAAGCATTCATGGCGCGGACCGCAAGGCCCTTAGCTCAGTAACATTTTTCGAGCTGGGAGGTTGAGGCACAGCAGGCCTTGCTGGGCAGAGTTGGCTTGGAGCCCGATGTTCTGGGGGCTAAGTGGACCGCCAGTGTGTCCTCCATCTGTGGGACGGTGGCTATTCCTGCTTCCTCCATGCCGGCAATGTCGAGGAACTGGGAGAGAGGCAGATGCATGGGGGCTCTGGGTTCTGCCCAGGTGCGAGTCAGCTCCATCAGGAAATCTGGAAAAATTGGCATTCTGTGCCTCATGGCTGACTGCTGCTTGGCGAAGAAGTAGTTCCCCGCCAATCTCGTTAACTGTTGTCGAGGTGGGGGTTCTGGCCAGCTGATCCACAGCGTGTCCGCCACTCTGCAACACAGGTCGAACAGAGCGGGGATGGAGACATCAGTCTCTGGGTGAGCTGTCGTCGGGCTCTGGGAGAAGTCCTTGTCTTCTCCCTCGTCCTCGTTTTCAGCTTCATCGTCTGATATTTCACCGGAGACTGTTAGCGAGAGCTCGTCTGCGCGTAACAGGCTTCTTGTATCAAACTCGACGGTGGAGTCCCCGACGGGGGCCGCCATGTCCATACTGTCCCCCCAGTCAGTGTGGCTGCTGTCCTCCAGATCAACGGCCTCGAGCTCCAGTGTGGGAGTGAGCGCCTCTGTGAGGTCTGGATCCCACGCCACCGCGGTGCCACCTATGGCCTTGATCACGATGCCCACGCAACGCTTCCTCGCAGCTTCAAGCGTCTGGCTGCAGTGAGGGCAGGACTCGGGGATTCCAGCGTTGTCTTAGCGTGCAACATCCCCAGGCAGACGGGACAGGCCTCGTGGGTGTCCGTCGCCGAAAGGGAGTAGCCGCAACCGCTGGGGCAGGCTCGGGAGCTGGGGCTCGCTGGCTCTCTGGTCTTCTT
>JBBPBX010010990.1:44831-56851 GCA_038048925.1 Garcialebias charrua | reverse complement strand
CTTTAATAAGCACAGTCATTGCACATTATTATGAGTTTTACAGTATTTTCTGGTGTATAGGTCACATTGTCCAATTATCACCAATAGATTGGAAAAATCCCTAGATAGGTTGCACTGGTGTATAAGTCGCACCTACGTTTAGCTCTGCTGCAAATGTCTGCCACAGGAGCACACAGCAAGGCTTTTAAGAAGATATAACACTTAAAAACAATTGTTTGTTTGATAAAAATGATAGCAAATATATGTCTGAGCTTAACTTTTCCTTAATAAATGAACGTAATTGTGAAATGAGCTGGATTTAAAAATTTGTTTCACCAAAAGTGATAACAAGCCATATATAGGTCGCACCTGAGTAGGGCTGTGCGATATGACGATATATATCGTGGGGACAATAGAAACGTGTCTATCGTGCTACTTTCCTTCTATCGTCTCTATCGTGATAAATAAGAATAAAAAAATAACTGTTTGCGTTGCGACGCAAAGAAGCTTCATATTGTGGTTTAGCGACATGACGGCGCTGCTTTGTGTTTGACGCACGCGCGGGTTTGCGACACATGCTTTACGTTGTTAAACTCGAGAGCAGTGGAGACGCGGGGGCATGAAGCCGGTGTCACAACAAGGAGAAACAGCTGCACAGGCAGCCCAAGAAGAAGAACTTTTACCAAAAAGAGGGGGAAGCTCACCTTGTTAGCTTCCATTATTTTGCTCCGCTGAAACTCTGAGACAAAATGGGTCCAGAGGACACGAACCCAGAGTCCAACCGAGTCCGAACTCGGGTCCAGTTAACCAATACAAAACAGACCAGAGACACAACAGAACCGGAATCAAACGCAACGTTTTCTCTTTTCTGTTTCTTGCCTTGTTTACTCCAGCTTCCAGAGCGGATTTCTTCTTCGTGGGTTTTATTAGCAGCCGTTGTTTTACCGCCACCTGCAGGAAAAATTTGGACCAAAGTAGAAACTCCTTTTCTACTTGAAAACTTCTCCCTTATTTTGTATTTTTTTAAGTGAAGTAAATATATTTAAGGATGTACTTAAACGCTGCAAACTCCCAAAAGCACAGTCCTTATACAAATATATTATTAGCTTATCATAAAACTTGAAACTCCTCTTGCACACGCAATTTAATTTTGTGCTATGTTTCTCAAATTGTTCTTTTTTTATGCTGCCGTTTAGAACTTTATTAATAATTCTCTGCTTAGTTTAATTGTCTTTTCAACTGTTATTGTTTATGTGTATTGTATGCCTTGTTATACTGTTTGTGTTATTTTCTTTTTGATAAAAAAAAAAAAAACTTTGGTCCAAATTTTTCCTGTACACACACATCGTGTTGTATATATCGTGATATATATCGTTATCGTGATATAAAAAAGTCCATATCGTGACATATGATTTTTTCCATATCGCCCAGCACTACACCTGAGTATAGGTCGCAGGCCTTGAGAAAAACATAAAAAGGTGCGACATATACACCGGAAAATACGGTAAATGAAATTATCTTGTTTGTTTAAGCAATTAAAACTAGTCTATAAATCTTTAAAAATGGAAGAAAACAAAGGTGCATTATTTCACAGGTTGAACTGTTGCGTTTACAGAAAACCGACAACTAAAACAATTTTTATGAACTGTTTTACAAAAAGAGATGGTTTGTTAAAACTTTGTTGTTTTAATATACAGGACCAAGGACAAAAAACAAGGATAACATTTATCCTTTTATGGATTATGTATATTTTCAAAAAGCTGCTAGTAACAAAATGCAGTGAGATCAAATTTAATTTGGTCTCTCTCTGCTAATTTGTCTGGGTAACGACACAAAGTTAATGCTTTAAATTAAATGCCTTTTGTTACTAGAATGTTTCCTGTTTCTCTTTTGAGTGGCATATGAAATGAAAGAAAATCATTTCTGTCGAAATCACAAGAACAAGTATACTGAGAATTATTAATTTCCACAGCTATAGATTAAATAGATTAGATTAATAGATAGATGATAGATGATAGATAGATGATAGATGATAGATGATAGATAGATAGATAGATAGATAGATAGATAGATAGATAGATAGATAGATAGATAGATAGATAGATAGATAGATAGATAGATAGATAGATAGATAGATAGATAGATAGATAGATAGATAGATAGATAGATAGATAGATAGATAGATAGATAGATAGATAGATAGATAGATAGATAGATGATTAAAAGATAGATAGATATCTTTCTTTCTTTCCTTTTTATCCCACAACACTGAAATTTCTTTAAAAACAAATATTACCGGTACAACAATTTTAACTAAGGCACAACGCTACATCAAAATCAATATAAGAAAGCAAATAAAGTATTTACTTTGAAATAAATCTAATTGGCAGAAAGAAACACAAATCTGTTTAACACACGAGTAAGGCTTTAATGAATGTACAGTAGATACTGCTAATTACAAGTTGAAACTACCATTTGACTGGGTTGGTCAAGCAGTGAATAAAGAGGGATCAAAGTCCATGTTCTGTACACACATACACACAAACACACACACACACACTAAGAGCTTGTTTGGCTTGAATACAAAAAGATTTGTCATTTTACCTGAATAATTATATTTCGAAGATGATTAATTTTTAGTGTGGATGGTTTTGTTTGTGCCAGTTGTATGACACAAATAAGAAATGATTTGATCTCCCCAGTACTTGACAGATGTATTTGCCAAAGACTTTATTCAGGCACAAGATCTACAACAATAAATACTTACTGAGCAACTCTATAAACACCAAGATTCCACGTTAACAGCCATTGACGTAGTAACGTGTCAAAGACACTGCTGGTAGTAATGACTGACATTTCTAAATCCATCCACATTCACAGATACAGTTTTGAACTATAATGAGCACATTATCTTTCACTTTGCCAGCAGCAGCCTTCTCCTAAAACAGACGGCCTACTACAGCCTAGCTCTTGAAATACAATTCAAGCCACACAATCCGCACGTTAAACTGTTGTAATTCAACGCGAAACCTCGGCAAACCAACCCTAAATTCAAATATTCAAAATGTATTCATCAGTTCATTTATTTATTTTGCATTTTTAAAATCCTATGCTGCAAAAAATGAAAGTTTTTGGTCAAGAAAATTATGTTCATGAAAATATTTGAGTAGTAAATATTGATTACCATATTTTTCGCTGTACAAGTCACTACTTTTATTTATTTTATTTTTTTGCATAATTTGCATGCCCTGCGACTTCGTCTGCCTGGAGCAACCAAATAAACTTCATTTCGCTGCGCCACCCCGGTGAAATGCAGCTGATTTGATCGTCAAAGTGCATTTATTAGGCAAAAGGTAGACTGAGACACACCTTTACTATAATTTTGAGCAAACAAATAATTGTTTTTAAGTGTTAATCTTGTTAAATTCTTGTTAAAGTCCTCCCGGGCACGCTCCCACAGCCGCCATTTGGCAGCCAATCGATTTTTGGCACAACACCGGCCTACATTTCCGGGTTGTCAGTGGTGACATGTAATAGATGCAACGTATATGGTGAAGCAACATATTTATTGATATTCCCACTTTGTTAAACATATTTGGACTGATGCAACTTATATCTGAACGCTAGGAAACACCTTGTAACTGTATGCTGGTGAAGATTCTCGGTCATCCAGGACATGATAAAATAAAAAAACGTTCAATACAGAAACAACTGGACTTTATTTATAAGGACTCCTGGCAAGAACCAATGCAGACATGTTCCTGTTTTTAGTTTTCTACATTTGCCTTATAATCTATCTGTTTTGCTACTTTGACATCTTTTTTTTAATCTGTATGCCTCTCTTACAATTGTCTATTGTTGTTGCTGTTGTCCACTGTTGTCATCAATCTTTGTTGAAAACAGGTCTCTCTTGTAAACGAGTCCTCGAGGCTCAATGGGATTAATCTGCCTAAATAAAGGTTGAATGAATAGGGTGGTGCGACGTGTACGGCGGAAAATATGGTATCTTGAGGAACTAATTCTGGCTTTAGCAAAATTGCAATAATAAATTGTTATTTACTGCTTATAAGCAGATGAGGATTGATGCTTGTGTTGTTTGTAGGAAATGAGGTGCAGCGTGTGCCAGAGAGCTGTTAAGATGCCACACAGCACCGCAGGGAGTTCTGAGGCTTCAGTGTATCTCCCCGTGTCATCCCTATCGCTGTTCGAACATACAATGTCCCATTGTGCAGGCCTATTAGACTTGTCTTGAAATCCCAAGCACCCCTCTTGAGAAGCAAAGGATTTGGGTGACTGCTTTTGGTCTGTCAGCTGGAAACATGAATGTCAGTGTCAGCTTTAGCAGCTTTATGAACTATGGGTATTACCTACTCAAGATACAAGATAGCATTACAGAAGTGAAATGTCATAGGAGCCAAGATGGTGTAGTGGTTAGGGCGTTTGACTTGGGACCCGAAGGACGCGGGTTCGCGTCCCGGCCGCTACACATCTTGGGGTGTCTATGAGTGCACACCTATTTCTCCAGCTCCCCGAGCGCCTTCTATGGCTGCTCACTGCACCGCCTGGTAGGTGGTTGGGTTAAATGCAGAGACGAATTTCGTCTGTGTATGGGAAACATACGCAGATGACAAGATTAGACAATTATTATTATTATTATTATAAGAGTACTCATAAAAATCTTGAGGAAATGCACGTCTGTGTCCTCAGACGATAAACAGCTCCTGACAAAATGCAATGCCACATTGAGGCTGAAAAATTGAAGGAAGCCAACGTTTTACATATCTTCCATGTCTGACCTGTGCAGTAACACATATATGCTGCAGTCAGCAAATGATACGCTGACACAGCTTCACATCTCATCAATATCCAACAAAATAAACCAACTACTGTACTACAGCTGTTTTCAAGTACAATTTAAAAAAGAACGTCCCGATCCAAAATGTTACCGACTTCCACATTAAGATGTATTTTAAACCAAAATCAAAGCACAAAAAAAAACTGTGAGCAACTGTTTCAAGAGCTGTCACATTATTGACATGATGTGACCTCTCAATCAGTCCTGTAGTTTGCAATTAGTACCAAAGTGAAACACCCATTAGAGGGTGGAATACGTACAGTTTATTCCATTGCCAAAGCCTATACAGAGTCTGGAAAACTGTCAAAGATTGATAAAGGTCTGTCCTGTAGCCGACCTCATAAGCAGCTGAATACAACAGTGATATACTGTACTGTACAGGAAGTACCACAAGTTGGTCTGTACACAGGTAATTGCAAGTAAATCCTCCATTTTTGTCATAGTTACATTGTATGCTTGATGGTTGTACTTTATTTTGTATGTTGCAGTTTTTTGTTGCATAAATGTATTCTTTGTTTGCTATGATGAGTCGATTTCTTTGCGATTTCCTTTAAATAACTTCACAGACGATATACAGCTAATTTGAAAAAAAAAAAAATATATATATATTTTGGCCTGTCTTCTTTGCCTTAATACTGGCTGATAAGACAAAAATGCCTCACCAAATGCCTTAGGCAACACCACAAGCTTCACTACCCTCCACCATTACAGCTATCTTTTTTGTATGTCGAAGGTTAGTTCACCCTGGGTTACATTTGCATGTGAAGCCATCTTACCATAAGTGTCATATCAATTCCTCATATGATCCATTTATACTGACTTGTACGCAAGTATGTTACTAAAATACTTTTGTAATCCAATCTTCAACCAAATATTTAAAGCTTGTCATGGGAGAAAAAAACGACTATAAAAAGGTTCAACCCAACTCATTGGGCCACATCAAATAAAGACTGAACACACCCTTGAGAGATTAATAGACAGGTAGTCCTCGACTTACGACGGTCTCGAGTTACGACGTTTAGCGGTTACGACGCATCTCCCATTTAAAAATAATAATAATAATAATATTTTGAAAATTTAATTAGAGAAACCTGATCAGAAGTTAATCAGCCAGAAAAAGTTGATCAAAACAGAAGGATAATGTCAAACAATGCTTCAGAAAAGTTACAGATACTTCAACTTTATTTAAGTGTTGCATATCAGTGACGGCTGGTATCAGTGGGCTAGGAGGGCTAAGCCCTCCCTCCTGGCATTTACAATACATATTTTAAAATAAACAACTTCAAAATAACAACTTCAAAATTAGTACATTTTAGAAATAATGTCACATTTTGTTAAATTTACAACAAAACTGGTGTCAAACCACCTGGGAAAAATCCCAGGGTCGTTCCAAAGGGCTAAATTCTGACAGCCCCGTCTTGTCACTGTTCCTTCATGGTTCAGAATGATTGACAGACATCTTGCCACGCCCCTTCGTATTGCGGCTCATTGGGGCTAATTCTGTTCAGCCCAGGGTCAGCCCACAGCCACAGGATTCAACCAACACGGAAATGTCAGCTATTCACCCGCTTTGATTGGATAGTCAACGTGTGACGTCACACCCGCGGCGCGGAAGTTGATAGTCGGTTCGGGCTGGCCAGAGGCTCTGGGGCTGGCCATTAAAATACAGTAAGCTTTTTCGCTAATTTTTTTTTAGAATCTAAGTAGGTTTTTACAGTTTTGCAATGGTCCAAACTTGCTGTGTTATTGGATGTAATGTCCGGTCACACGACCTGAAAGGTAGAAAGAGAGAAAACGGACTTTGTTTACTGTTTGCTGCACCGCAGTGAAGTTGGTTTCAAGTTGGACGTTGGATATTCAAGCTCCGTGTCAGCGTGTCTTCAGCGCTGCGTTGCTCCGTCCAACTTCAAACTAACTTTACCGCGGTGTTTGCTGCTGGAAACAACGCGAAGTAGAAAGCTCATGTGAAGAATGGCCTGATTCAGCGGTGACACATCATGGTACAACTTTCTGCATGTCCCAAAATAACTGCTACAACTTTCTGCATGTCCCAAAATAACTGCTAGTTTGTTCCACACAATCTGGTGAGTTTTGTTATATTATTTATAGATAATTATTGTTTGAATTGATTGTTTGAATTTATTTTGTTTTAAGAAGGAGCAAATATGATTTATTTCATCTGCTACCTTTCATTTTATATCTTGTTTTTTTCCCTTTCATATGTCTGTAAATTGTCTTTGTGTTTAAAAAAACTCAAAATTTCAAAGGTTCAACTAACATTTTTAATTTTAATTTAATTTATTCATTTTATAATTTTATAATACATTAATGTGTCCTGTTCAGCATTTTTGCCATCTTTTTATTGTCTCACACAAAACTCTGTCTAATATCAGACAAGATCATAACAGAAGCTGTGACCTCAAATTATTACCTGAGGATATTAAATATTTATTATCAATTATGAATATAATATTGAAGACAGTGTAATAATCAGGATTTTTGGTGAGTAAAATGTTGCTATATTCCTAAATAATATTGCAGTTTTATCAGGTTATTTTTGATGCTTTTTTATGTGTGTCGCAGCTGTACCTGTAGTAGAAGTTTATAGCCATAAAATAGTTATTGAGGCTTGGATTGATTCAGACAGAGCACTACTGAAGGCCTAGGTGTGAAATGCACGGCCCGCCACTGTATACTATTTTGGAGTTATAGCCCCCCCTTTTGGAAAGTCCACGAGCCACCACTGATTACAATAATACTGCTGACTTAGCCTGGCCCTCGCCTTCCTGCACAGCTCCGCTCAATTCTCATTTCCCTTCACTGCACAGTCTGGGACTTCTCTCATAGACAACGATTTCTCCGGTAGATTTTTGACCGGACCAATCAGAGAACAGAAGGGGCGGAGTTTTTGGCCCCTAACCCACGCCCCCACCTGTCCCAGCGCAGCCAGCGAGCAGCCGCATGTTCTCATTCAAAGCGATGCAAAGCGATGCAGGACTGTTTTATATGTGACACAAATTTATTAATTTCCCCTTTGTAGTGGGCATGACCTTGCCCACTTTTAAGACACCTGTGTACTTTTGAACTGTCCAGTGATGACCTTTACTGACCTCTCAGTAAAGCAAGACATTTACTACAAAATCATTCATTAAGCTGTAATCTGATAAATATAGTCACCAAAAGAGACTATTTCTATCTTTGATTTTAGGCTGATGTGATCAAAAGAATAACTTTTGTCATTTTCATGATGTGTGCTTTTAAGCTGTGTCATTCTGTAAGAGTTAAACTGTGTTCACTGCTGTGTTTAAAGGTGAAGCCTTCGGGTCACAGAGACCGGACGGTTTTGTTTAGAAACTCAGAGACAGTCTCATGAGCAGGGCTCCAGCTTTATCTATCTTTTTCCTAAACATTTCTCTCTGCTGCTGGCTGTAACCTTGGGTCCTGATAAGACAAGTGAACTCCTCGACTGGTCCTTCCTTAAGTACTAGTCCTAAGTTTTGCTGACACACTTGGGAGTCGGCAAGAGTCCGAAAGAGTTTGCTGGGAACTTCGAAAGATGATGTGAACTTTCCAAAGAGCTGAATGACCAGTAGTCACGCGCTAAGGACTCGTCATCCAGCTGGGACTGATAACATGTTGTTATGGGTCCACTTTTAAGGAACAGAGCTCAAAAACTTTGTTTATTCCCTCCTGGAATAAGTTTATCTTGAAGTCAGAGGCCTGAAGCTGACATATTCTCTGATGACCAAGCGAAAACCAGGAGACGTTGGAAAACGTAAACCAGAACCCTGCTTGAAGGTATTGTACTGGTCCCCACAAGGACCCGTACATCTGAAAAGCTACAAGGTCTTCCCTCTTACCGGGCGGTCGTCAAAAGGTAAAGAGCTGTTTACAAAACGTACCTGGATTTTAGCAGAAGTCGGAGGAGAAGTGTCACTCTGGTATCATGCTCACGATAATTTCTTCTTAAATCTTTCCTCCTATTTCTTTCCCCTCTCAAACTAAGCTGGAAACTATATTAAGCTGAAGAGCCCACAGACTAAATATGTTAACATCCAATATTGAAGTCTGTTGTGTTGAATTTAAGTGTGCTGACGTTTTAAATTGAAAGAAAGTGAAATCATGTCAATCAAGTGTAATGGTGTTAATTTAGTTGATTCATTTTAAATAAATGATAGTGTCTCTTTGACATATCAAACTAAGTCAATGTCCATTGTCACTTAATGGCTCTGTTTATTTGTCCATCATAAAGATCACAGAAATATTGGGTAAACTGAAAAAGAACAGAATCCGTGAATTTACTATTCAATCTGAATAAGTAAATTAATTAAGGTAAAGAGGTCAGTATTAATATTGACCTCCTCATAACCCCTTACACCTTCTTAATCCCTTATCTGGAGTTTTCTTTTGTTTTTTTTTTTTCCCAAAAGTCAAGTAATCGCTCCCTCCTCCCTCCTCCTTCTCCTCCTCACCCTCCGCTGAGTGAAATGAACAAGGAAATGCCTCAGGTTGTCACGAGAGAATTAAAGTCAGGTTTTACGTTGCTGCCCGAGTCCCATCAGATTTCCTGGTCTTCTGGTGTGTTGGACCAGCGCTCCATGGTTTTATTTTATTTTATTAGGACGTTTTATTAACATATAAACACAGAATATCCAAAGGCAGCGAGAGAAAATTCAGCAGGAGGCGGAGCTGAAGTCAAGTTCAGAAGACCACGGGGGAGCGCGCAGCCAACGAGCATTCGCATGTTCTCATTCAAAGCGATGCAGGACTGTTTTATATGTGACACAAATTTATTAATTTCCCCTTCTTAATCCCTTATCTGGAGTTTTCTTTTTTTTTTTTTGCCAAAAGTAAGTGATCATCGCTCCCTCCTCCTCCTCCTCTCCCTCCGCTGAGTGAAATGAACAAGGAAATGACTGAGGTTGTCACGAGAGAATTAAACTCGGGTTTTACGTTGCTGCCCGAGTCCCATCAGATTTCCTGGTCTTCTGGTGTGTTGGACCAGCGATCCATGGTTTTATTTTATTTTATTAGGACGTTTTATTAACATATAAACACAGAATATGCAACGGCAGCGAGAGAAAATTCAGCAGGAGGCGGAGCTGAAGTCAAGTTCAGCAGACCACGGGGGAGCAGCCATCAGCAGAGGCCACGCCTCCAGCAAGAATCGTTTCTCTATAACAGAAAGTCCAGACCCTAGTCCGAAGCGAAGTGAAGGACAAGGGTCTGGTTTTAACCAGGCTACTGCTGACTAGGAATGCGCGATATAAACGGTACACGGTAGAAACGATAGATATTTAGCCTACGATAGAGATCTGTCTTCTACCGGCTAACCGCAGTAATGCTGTCTGATGTAGAATCAGAGTTGTCAGATTTAATCTTTACTTTTTTTTGTTTAAAACTGTGCATAACTGGTGTTGAAGTGTACAATCAGAGTTGTCAGAGTTAATCGTTACTTTTTTTGTGTGTTGAAAACTGTGCGTAAGTGGTGTTAAAAGTCTTTTCTTCGAGTGCTAAGATACCTAACAGTCACCAATGGTGTGCCACAAGGCTCAGTTTTAGGTCCCACTCTTTTTACAATTTGTATAAATAATGTACTTTGTAGGTCAAAACCTTCCTGACGCATCCTTGCATCTTTTTGCTGATGACACCATTGCTTATTGCCGAGCTAACACAGTTGCCAAGGTTTTTCAGATTCTACAGTCTGCAGTTGACCTCATTCAGTCAAACTTATTCCTTCTCAATCTGGTGCTAAATGCTGACAAAACCAAAGGGATGTTGTTTTCCAACAGAAAGTCTGTGCCAGCAACTCCTCTTCCTATATCATCCATGCATGGTGTTCCTATTGAGTTTGTAGATTCTTACAAATACCGGTACTTGGGAATTTTGGTTGAAGTACATCTCTCTTTCAAACCACATGTCGAAAACTTAAAGACACTGAAATTTAAACTGGGTTTATTTTTCAGAAATAGATCTTGCTCATCTCTGAATGCCAGAAAATGCCTTGCAACTGCTACCTTCCTACCAGCCATTGATTATGTTGACATTATTTACATGAATGCTCCTGCCAGCTCCTTGCAAATGTTGGATGCTGTCTATCATGGAACACTAAGATTCATAAGGTTGTAACTACCGTACCCATCAATGCACTCTATTGGTCAGTTGGTCATCATAATCTACACAGACTCACAGGTTTATTTTCATCAATAAATCCCTCCTTGGTCTTCTACCTTCTTAAATCGCCTCCCACATGTCACGCCGTCAGTGCAGTTACAACATTCGCTCTCAGGCCATCATTACCTGCAGCATTCCCTCAGTGTGGACTGAGCCTTTGCCTTTCCCTACTCTGCTCCTGCAACCTGGAACACCTTGCAACAGGAACTGAAGTTGTCCAACTTGAAATCTTTAAGGGGTTTTAAACATTTGATAATGTCAATGGAAAAAAAAATCAAAGCAAATTTTTTTGTTTTTAGGATTTTACCATTTTACAGCGCCCCAGTTTATTGTTTTATACACTACTATTTAACTGCATTTTTACTGTAGTTTAATGTTGTCGTTTGCCGTTATTGCTATCTGTATCTTGTGTTCTGTTTGGAACAGGTCTCTCTTGAGACTAGCCTGTATAAATAAAGGTTGAATGAATGAAAAAAAAAAAAGAAGCTTTTAGCACACATACCAAAGCTTACCCGTAAATCCTTAACAAGAATGAAGCGCCTCGAACATTAGATCTGTGATTGGATATATGGTGGAGGTGACAACTCACTGCTGGTCTCTAACAGTTAGCTCAGGTCTTCAGTGTTAGATTGACACCTCAGACTGAGGAATGTGACTGATTGCTTTTTAAACACTTCAGTCCAACCAGATATGACCTGTCCCCATTTCTGATGCATAAATGCACAGAATAACCTCCTTTGTGCCATCATGACATGTGGAATTTATCACTGACATACTGATTGGCTGGTTTATCCCTGTAAGATTCATCTTTATTTTATATTTTATTGAGCTTCCAAAGCTAAACTCCAACAACACTAGTACAATCAGAGGTAGGCTTCACCTCAGCTATTTTATCTTACACTGCTTAAAGACAAAAATGGCCAATACCTTTACTCTGTATCTTTGTGTGCGTGTGTGTCTCTTCTGAATCAATGAACAATTTTGAACTTGTGGAACATAATGTGCTTCTACA
>JBBPBX010010990.1:27326-38576 GCA_038048925.1 Garcialebias charrua | reverse complement strand
TTGGGTGATAAAGATATCAGTGATGTCACCCTTACCAAAAAGAAGTATACTTTAAGTAAATGTTGTTAAGTATACTTAAGTATATAAAAGTATGTCTCTAAGTGTACTTTTAAGTATACTCGCAGTTTACTTACAATATACTTTTTTGGGACTAAATTGGCCCATTTTAAGTTTAAAGTATATACTTAAAGTATACTAGTAGTACACTTTTAATTAGACTTCCAATGTACTTATAGTGTACTTGTTTATGTTTATGTTTATTAAATTTGTTCATTTTTTTACAAAAGAAACAATACAAGACAATCTCATAATGATAGTGTACAAAATGTAAAAAAATGAAAGGTAGCAGAAAGAAGAATAAATCTTATTATATCTGCCCCTTATCTCCAACAATCAGATTAAACAACAGTAGTCAAACCATGTAAACAATAATAATCTTCAACCAACTTTTTCCAACAATCAGGTTAAACAATAATATTCTTCAACCAACAGTACAAAATGACTAACTCTTTCTAATTTTCTAACTAATACAATACACATTACGTTATTTCACATATATTTTTTTAACACATTTGTTTTGATCATTTTTTTAAATGTAAACATTGACTTGGCATTTTTAACTACATTCTCCAAGCCATTCCATAATCTAATTCCCTGGATTGAGGTAGAACGTCCCTTCAAACTGGTTCTGAATTGTGGTTTTACAAACAACTCTGTTCCCTTAAGATTATAACAACTTTGTCTTTTAACAAAGTGCATTTGGATATTTAAAGGTAATGCATTATTTTGAGCTCTATACATAACTGATAAAATATTATAGTCTACCAAATCATGGAACTTCAATAATTTTAGTACTCAAGTTCATACTTTAGTTTATTGAAGTACACTTAAAGTATACTAGTACAGTACACTTTTAATTAGACTTCCAATGTAGGGCAGCACGGTGGCACAACTGGTAGAGCTGCTGCCTCTCAGCGAGAAGGTTGTTGGTTCAAATCCCGGTCCGGGGGCCTTTCTGGGTGGAGTTTGCATGTTCTCCCCGTGCATGCGTGGGTTTCCTCCGGGTACTCCGGTTTCCTCCCACAGACCAAAAAACATGCTGGGCAGCACGGTGGCACAACTGGTAGAGCTGCTGCCTCTCAGCGAGAAGGTTGCCGGTTCAAATCCCGGTCCGGGGGCCTTTCTGGGTGGAGTTTGCATGTTCTCCCCGTGCATGCGTGGGTTTCCTCCGGGTACTCCGGTTTCCTCCCACAGACCAAAAAACATGCATGTTAGGCTGATTGGTGACTCTAAATTGACCCTAGGTGTGAGTGAGAGAGTGGATGGTTGTTTGGTGTGAGTGAGACAGGTCCCTCTTGTAAATGAGTCCCCGTGACTCAACGAGGCTAGCCTGTATAAATAAAGGTTGAATGAATGTACTTGTAGTGTACTTCAAGTTCATATTTTAGTTTATTGAAGTATACTTAAAGTATACCATTATAAATAAAGGTTGAATGAATGAAAAAAAAACACCACTAGTATACTTTTCTTTATACTCCAAATGCACTTGTACTTCTAGTTCATACTTTAGTTTATTACAGTATACTTAAAGTATACCACTAGTACACTTTTTCATACACTCCCAATGCACTTGTTATTTACTTCTAGTTTACAGTTTAGTTTGTCATTTAAGTTAAATTTTTGAATTTCTAAAACTAATACCATGTTGTCATTGTAATTGTTAGGTTACACTTTGCTTTGTTTGCTTTGTTTAAGTTTGCTTAACAATACTTGCACAATACTATTTATATGCTAAAAATTATTTTCTAAAGTATTCTGAAAGATGTGTTTACAAAGTCATAAAACAAGGTCTTGAGAACTTCAATATTTTTATATAAAATTAAGGTGCAGCTCAAAAACAGTTTACAAAACAGCAGCGTTTAAAATGAATCTCTTCCAAGTTTTAAAAATTGAAAGGAAAAGGTGCACATTTGCATAAAGTCTAGAACACAATGTCAAAATGTGTGCATTTGCTTAAACAAAGCAAAACTAGTGTCTTCAACTGGAAACTGAAGTCTTTCCTTTTCAGAAGGCATCTTCACATCTTTTGGGGGGGGGGGGAATAAGAAAAAAAAACTTCACCGGTAGTTGTTTATGTTGTTGCATTTTTTTATTTTTTTATTATGACTCATCGCACATCTTGCATGGTGGTGTCAGGGAACTTTGCCTTGGTGTAGACTGAATGAAAAAAGAAAAAAGAAATTACCCTAATGTTATACCATTGTATCATCAGTGTAATTACTCTCACATCAAACATACCGTATCCTTAAAATATGTCTCTAGGTTTCACGAGTGATAAACAATAACTTATTATTAAAGGGAATCACAATTACTTTTAACATTTGACTTTATGTGATAAACTTATTTTAACTGTAAAAATACTGGGTGGTTTAGTTTTGTAAAATTTTAAAATATATTTTAATGTGTTAAAATATACACATATTAAAATATACTTTAAAAATTTACAAAACTAAACACCCTACAGTATTTTTACAGTCATTATTTTACAGTTAAAATAAAAGTGTATTAATTAAAGTCTAATGTTAAAAGTACCATAATTGTGGTTCCCTTTAAAAAACAACAACAAGCTATGCTCTCAGATATTTTTTGATTTAACAACTACGAATAATAACCTGCATTTAACTTTGATTGTAAACTTTTTTTATTATTATAGAGCACATAACTAAATCCAATCCATATTGTATCAGTGTATGGCATTTTTATTTTTAGGTGCGTGTATCAGAATCTGCATCATAAACCGTGAACGGAGCATGGAACATTACAGTAATTTGTTCATAAAACGAGAAAAAACATTAGGAATAGGGATGTGCCGATCGATCTGTCACCGATCATAATCGGTCGATAATCATTAAAGCGTATGTGATCGGCTTTTGCCTTCAATTACTGATCACAGAGCCTGTGATGCGAAGTTTGCTAACTGCAAAACGTGCGACGAAAAAGTACCTCGTGGAGGAAGTTCAACGAAGTCCTTCAACACAACAAACCTAATTCGTCATTAAAATGTTTTAATACGTTTTAATAACTTACCAAAAGCCGCTTGCAAGCGCCGCCATTAGCAACATCTGTTAGCATGTAGCCCCACCGAGTCCGTTGCGCAGTTACGGGCAGTCCAGTTTAGCTGCGGCTTCAAAAAGGCTGTCGGCTTTGTTATTCCAAGTTAGCTGGGTGTCCCCCGATATCTTCTGCTTCCAGTCCGACATCGAGGCGAGCTCCAGGAACCTCTGATCGCACAAAGCCGGCTGTCGAATCTGCAGCTCCGGTTTAGCATGTTAGCCTTAGCTCATACCATGAGCTGCTGGTCTCGCGCGGTGCTGTGGGAGCGCTCGGCGGAGCGATCGCGGCTGCTGCTCCAGTCCTGAGACATTCACAGAGTTCAGGGAGTGTTTCCAGTTAATTTATCCGTATGAGGCATCCTCTTATGGGAGAAACAGTCCTCCAAAAGCCGACTGCCGAGTGCCGAGACTGGAACTAATGAATGTAAAATGGCGGAGGCGGTATTTCCGGTACCTGGTTCTTCTTCTTCTTCTATTTAATGGCGGTTGGCGAACTCATATTAAGCGCATTACCGCCACGGTTCCTGGTTCCCGCAGGAAGTTGTTCAAAAAAGCACGAAATTATTAAAAAAAAATAATAATAATGATACTTTACGTATTTATAAAGCCATTTGTAAAAACAGCCAACAGTGCAGCTTTAAGTAGCAAATGGGGTATTTTAGTTTTTTATATGAAGTAATAGATGTGTTTTTTTTTTAACAATAAAAAACCTTTTTTATTTTATTGAAATTTAGTAAGGTAAACATTTTTTCTTTGATAATGCAGTTGATAATTACTTTTGTTTACTTTGTTTGCTGAAATAAATGAGTAAAAATATGTTTTTGTCTGAATGGTGATTTTATGGTTCTGAAAATAACATGAGTGCTGCTTCTGGCTACAAGATCTGTTTTCAGATCTTGTAACCAGAAGCAGCACTCATAAGTTACAGGCAATCCATCTGATCGGTGATCGGTATATGTGATTGGCACACATATAAGCGATCGGTAATTGTGATCGTATCGGTGATCGTCACACATAGGTGATCGGTATCGGTTTCAAAAAACCTGATCGGCACATCCCTAATTAGGAATGTATTTTAGAATGAGTTTTGTCCTACATTATATACACTCACCAAGTATCAAGCTTTGTGTTGTCCAAAGGCTTTGACTCCACATCTTTATGAACCCCCGTAGTGCTGGACGATAATTCAATAACGATAAATATCGCGATATACTTTTATTCAATAACGACGATATGAAGTTTAAGCATATTTTCGATATTTCGATAGGATTTTACAACGTTTTTCTGTTTCTGTTCGGGTTGGAGCGGCTGCTTCAACAACCCGCCCGGACAGAAAAAGCTGTGACACAAAACGTGCGTGGTGACGTCGTTGTTACGCAGCGCTCAGTCCAGCAGCAGGCGTTAGCGGTAGCAGGCTAAAAGCTAAGCTAGTCTCCAAAGCGCGTTAAGTTTTCGCTTCAAAACGAGTCAAACGAGTGCTCATGACCGTCAGAATGTGACTGAACAAAGTTTCACAAGCGAAGAGAAAGAGACGACATCACTGATGAGAGGAAAGACTAATTCGTCGGTGTGGACGTAGTTCGGTTTTGTTAAACTGCAGGTCTCATCTGCAGCGAGTCTTACTCGGTTTCTTTATTTTGCAAAACGTGACAAAGTCGTTCTAACTAGCGGTGGGAACATCTAACTTGTTTAATCTGAAGAGTTTCCACTCGATATAATATGAGAGTCAGAAGATGAAGAACAATAAAGTTTGAGCCAACGTTTCCCTGAAACTACAACGTAAACAAACAGCCCCAGCACTGCATGTTTTTTTATTCAAAATAAAACAAATTCATCAGAAGAAGAAAAAACACTGAATGAAAATGTGCAGAAAGACGAAAATAGTGTTTTAATATCTGCCCCTTGTTTAAAAAATACAAAATAACTACAAACAAACAACAACCTTCACCTGCACCACACCTTCCCAACAACTTTGATTTAATCATATTTTAAAACATAGTTTTAGAAATGTTTATGGTGATATCAAGTCAACACAATCCTGTTTCCTGATTTACAACTCAGCTCCTTCAAACTAGTCCTAAATGGAGGTTTTACAAACATTTACATTCCCTTCAGGGTTTAATAACTTTAAACAAATTTTAATTGAATATTTGGGGGGTAATTTTTTTTCAGTTTTATACATGACTTGTAAAATACTATGTTCAACCAAATCATAAAATTTTAATAATTTAAACTGATGAAATATTTGTTGGGTGACCATAGCACTTCCTACTAATAATTCTTGTAGCTCTTTAAAAACAAAACAAAAAAAACAGGGTTTGTAATAGTTTTACATGCTTTTCCCCAAACTTCAATACAACAGATTAAATATGGAACAATCATTACATTATTCAATATATTCAAAACTTTGTCATTCAAAAACTATTTTACTTTATACAGTAATGCAATTGATTTTGTTATTTTTATTCTTAAGTAATTTCCATGAGATTTCTATGTCAGCTTCTTATAAATAACAACACCCAAAAGTTTTATTTAATTAACTATGAATTTCAATGCTGTAAATTTTAAAGATGTTTAAAGTTAAAACTATTAATATTGACACAGTTGAGAATTTTATGGCAAGAAAGTTCATGCTCAATAATCCACGTACCAAATCCAATAATTTTCAGTCGGGTCATCTGGACAGTTTCTTTTTATAGAAATTGGATGGAGGATGGAGGGTGAAACGTTTCTATAAAAAAGAAAGTGTCCAGATGACCCGACTGAGAATTATTGGGTTGAGAAGTTTATGTTTATTTGATGGTGATTTCCATCTTTTTGGAGGCTAAATACAAATACAAGGAGAACATTAATTTATTTGTATAGTTTATAGTTTTTTTTTAGGCTTTTATATTGTTTATATCGATATCGAATTATATCGATATCGACCGAAATTAAGAACTATATCGTGATAAAAAATTTGGCCATATCGTCCAGCCCTAAACCCACTGATTGCCTCCCAGTCAAACTTCAATTGGCCAATAACTCTCTCCCGTAGACGAGCATTGCAAGATCTCCAACCAGCAAGGCTGAGCTGGTAGTCCGTAGAGACTTCAGCTTTCGCCTTGGGACTTCTACATCATAGTCTGGAACAACAGGCACCTGCAAAACACATGGATCTTGTTAACCAAATAATGATTAAACATTATTTACAGTACAGTTAGTGCTGGACGATAATTCAATAACGATAAATATCGCGATATACTTTTATTCAATAACGATGATATGAAGTTTAAGCATATTTTCGATATTTCGATAGGATTTTACAACTTTTCACTGACGTTTTTCTCTTTCTGTTCGGGTTGGAGCGGCTGCTTCAACAACGCGCCCGGACAGAAAAAGCTGTGACACAAAACGTGCGTGGTGACGTCGTTGTTACGCAGCGCTCACTCCAGCAGCAGGCGTTAGCGGTAGCAGGCTAAAAGCTAAGCTAGTCTCCAAAGCGCGTTAAGTTTTCGCTTCAAAACGAGTCAAACGAGTGCTCATGACCGTCAGAATGTGACTGAACAAAGTTTCACAAGCGAAGAGAAAGAGACGACATCACTGATGAGAGGAAAGACTAATTCGTCGGTGTGGACGTAGTTCGGTTTTGTTAAACTGCAGGCTTCTTCTGCAGCGAGTCCTCGGTTTCTTTATTTTTCAAAACGTGACGGAGATCGTTCTAACTAGCTGTGGAAACATCTACTTGTTTAATCTGAAGAGTTTCCACTCGATAGAATATGATGAGAGTCAGAAGATGAAGAATAAAGTTTGAGCCAACGTTTCCCTGAAACTACGACGTAAACAAACAGCCCCAGCGCGACATGTTTTTTTTTATTGAAAATAAAACAGATTCATCAGAATAAAAAGAAAGAAAAACACTGAATGAAAAGGTGCAGAAAGACGAAAATAGTGTTATAATATCTGCCCCTTGTTTAAAAAATACAAAATAACTACAAACAACAACCTTCACTTCACCTGCACCACACCTTCCCAACAACTTTGATTTAATCATCTTTTAAAACATATAAATAGTTTTATAAATGTTTATGATGATATCAAGTCAACACAATCCTGTTTCCTGATTTACAACTCAGCTCCTTCACACTAGTTCTAAATGAAGATTTTACAAACATTTACATTCCCTTCAGGGTTTAATAACTTTTTAAACAAAATGTAATTGAATATTTGGGGGTAATATTTTTTTTAGTTTTATACATGACTTGTAAAATACTATGTTCAACCAAATCATAACATTTTAATAATTTCAATTGATGAAATAATATATTTGTTGGGTGACCATAGCACTTCCTAATAATAATTCTTACAGCTCTTTTTAGTAAAATAAAAATAGGATTTGTAAAAGTTTTGCATGCTTTTCCCCAAACTTCAATACAACAGATTAAATATGGAACAATCATTACATTATACAATATATTCAAAACTTTGTCATTCAAAAACTATTTTACTTTATACAGTAATGCAATTGATTTTGTTATTTTTATTCTGACCCGACAGAATTATTGGGTTGAGAATTTTATGTTTATTTGATGGTGATTTCCATCTTTTTGGAGGCTAAATACAAATACAAGGTGAACATCAATTTATTTGTATAGTTTATAGGTTTTTTTAGGCTTTTATATTGTTTATATCGATATCGAATTATATCGATATCGACCGAAATTAAGAACTATATCGTGATAAAAATTTTGGCCATATCGTCCAGCCCTAAGTACAGTATTTGGAAATCTATAGTATATATTCATCTTTGCAATGAATATGCCTAAGCCTATTTTCTATAGCTTTATTGCATACCATCAAAGGGTATCATATCACTTCTTATCTATCATTTATGTGTGTAATCAAAAGATGTAGAAATACATTGTATTGTAATGTTTCCCCAAATGGATCAGTAACATACAGTATCCATGCATTCAGTTAATTACCATGTCATCAGGGTCAGACAACACTTGAACAGAGATGGGTGGAGCAACAAGTGTCTGTACAGTTCGTGTTGAGTGGATTGAAGCAACGCTGAGATCCGATCGCCACATCTTTCAACTGTTTCACAACTGTTGGAAGCTTTGTAAAAGAAAAAACAAACCAGGGACAAAATAACAAAAATTGTGTGTCACTATAGTGTTTTGAGACCATTCAAAATCTACATTAGTCATTTGTGCAATGAAGAGCTAAGATATAAAGGAGGAACAGAAAGTAGAAGACTGATCAATAGAATAAATACAACATTCAAACAAGGCATTCTCCATTTCTATATCTGGTTTTAAAAATCAGTGTCTTAATTGCTTTACTCAAACTACTGAGAAATTACCTCTCAAGGCTAGGTTCTGAGTCCGATCCAGTTGTCTCAGATGGGAGGGGTTGGATTGAAGAGCTGAGAGCAGAGAGGCACAGCTGATCTCTGACAACCTGCAGAGTCTGAATCAAAGAGAACATGTGAGCTGAAGTCAATAGTCTGCACCAAGTATTGCACCGGATCCCTACCGGGGGGTTAAAACAAGGATCGATGTCAGTGAGTTTGGTGCAGCTGGGCTGCAACATGTGGAATATAGAGCAAAACTTATGGCGGCGACGTGACCTGTGACTTTGCCGCACTGCCACGGCCACGCCCTCTGCTGTAAACCGTTGGCGCTTTAAAACAAGTGAGACCAGCTTGTTATCAGTCGTCTGACACAAGATCATCTTGATTAGGTCAAGAGAGCCAGAGTTGGAGCTTTCCAAGCAAAAAAAGTCACTTCCTGTTCTGAGGGGGCGGGGCTTAGGTAAGGTCAGACTATGACAACATAGGATCGTCAGGCATCCAACCAGGATCCCTCTTGCCAAGTTTGGTGCCAATTGACCATTTAATGAGAAAGTTATAGTGTTTCTTTTTTTACGGCGAGTTCGCCTAGTTCCCCGCTCAGCCACGCCCCTTGAACATATAAGAAAAGTCAATTTTATTGATAACTTTTAAAGCCCCATGCCTTAGCTGCATTCTGACCAAGAATGAAACCGATAGGGCGAATGCCTGAGAAGGAGTTCGTCAAAGTTCGACATGAGGAAAAATGAAAAATGACCAAAATTTGACCTTTGACCCAAAATGGCCACCTCCCTGTGCATTTTAGAGTGTATCAAAAAAGGCGTTCAATACAAGATCAACTGGACTTTATTTGTAACAGAAGACGTTTCACTTCTTATCCGAGGAGCTTTATCAATTCAATGAACCAGACTGTGTGCGTGTGGAGTTATAACAGGAGTCACGCACCAACATACGTAAATTGCAAGCTGAGGTAACACATACATGTAAATTGACAGATCACACCTTAACAGTAGGGGGTTCCCTTGAAGTCTCTGACAGAAGACACACAACTGTATGTAAATTGACAAAAAACACCTCACAACCCCAAAACGGAGGTTTCTCAAAAAAACTTTGCTAGTCTAAAAGGAACAGAAACACATCAACAAATCGCTGCAAACATGTGGATATCCCAACTGGGCTTTTGTCAAGTCAGCAAGGAAATCTGCTAAACACAATAATGAAGAGAAAAATGCTAGCAGACGAAAAAACATTGTCATTCCTTATGTTGCTGGAGTCTCAGAGAATTTCAGAAGGATTTTCAACAAACACAGCATCCCAGTACATTTCAAACCCAGCAGGACTCTCAGACAGAGGCTGGTGCATCCGAAGGACAAAACCCCCACACACAAACAGAGTGGTGTAGTGTATGCAGTCCAGTGCAGCGAGGACTGCCCAGACCGTTACATTGGAGAAACTAAGCAGCCCACCCACAGAAGAATGTCCCAGCACAGGAGAGCAACCTCCTCTGGACAAAACTCAGCTGTTCACCTCCACCTCACGGACAAGGGTCACTCTTTTGATGACCAAAATGTGCAAATTTTGGACAGAGAGCACAGATGGTTTGAGAAGGGTGTGAAGGAAGCTGTCTATGTTAAGAGAGAAAAACCTGCTCTTAACAGAGGAGGAGGTCTGAGATTTCAACTTTCCAAGACTTATAACTCAGTTTTGGGACTGATTCCCAAACGTTTTACACCGGATGGGAGCAGCAGTGTCTTGTCTGTGAATTAGACTAGCAAAGTTTTTTTGAGAAACCTCTGTTGTTGGGTTGTGAGGTGTTTTTTGTCAATTTACATACAGTTATGTGTCTTCTGTCAGAGACTTCAAGGGAACCCCCTACTGTTAAAGGCACGGTCTGCAGTTTGTGCAAAGCCCTGAAACTTAGGAAAATTTTGAGCAGAAACCCTTCTCCCTCCTCCCCCTTGCACTCTGGGTGACCTGCAACTCCGCCTCCTTAGCTCCTCCTCCACAGCTTGACCTGTCTCGTGAACGCGCATACATGTAAACACAGTTCTAAAATGGCGTCTGCGCAGTCACCCGATCTTCTATTTCCTTCTCAAATCTTTGCGTATTTGTAATAAAGTATCGTAAATTATGTATAACCCTTTCAATAAGTTATGTTATATTACTTTGCTGCAGTGTGTGACATTTTATCTGTGTTACGCATCTAGAATTTTGAAACATTGTCGATGGGCTTCCGACGAGGAATTTACACACAGAGGGACCTACGGTCCGAAGAAGAGGAAAACAGCTGCGTGCTGGGGACACTCAGCTCTTGAGAAGAGTCAAACCTGGACCAGCTGGACTTGTTCATATTCTGGTTTTGTTACATAATGAGATTCGATGCTCACAGGGGGAGTTGATGAAAACAAACAGTTCTCATAGTCACCATGTTTTCATGCAAACATTTAAATTGATGATTCTTCATGAACATGCAGTGAAATCAGTTTCTATTTGAAAGAACACAGCAACAAAATCTTTTTTTATTGATTTAGTTTATTAAAGCTTGGGTATGTAGCTTTTTAAAAAAACATTTCTGTCTATCTATAGTATATATATACTGTATATACAGTATATATATATTATATATATATACAGTATTTATATATATATACGGTATATATATACAGTATTTATACTGTATATATATATATACAGTATTTATATATAAAGTATTTATATATATATATACACAGTATATATATATAGTTATTTATATAAATAAAGAACTATACATATATATTTATTTATATAAATAAACATATA
>JBBPBX010010990.1:0-27110 GCA_038048925.1 Garcialebias charrua | reverse complement strand
TATATATATATATATATATATATAGTTTATATATATAAATAAACAAGTATATATATATATATATATATATATATATATATAGTTATAAATATAGGTATCTATATAAATAAATAACTATTTTTATAACTACTGTATATATACAATTTATATATATATATACATTTTTTAAGGTTCATTTATAAACTTCATCAACTCGTTTAAAAGTTATTTTCTTTTAATTGAGGATTTTTGGGATTGAAATTGCCCCAAGGCCACACCCTGCCACAGATCTTTGGAGGACACCCCGCTTGGAGATGGTCTTCAACTGGTCTCCATGGGTCAGTCCTCAGTGCTGGTTGATCACCTTCGGTCTCACGCAGGTGGAACCCACTGAGATGAGTTTGTACTCAGTGGTAGCTGTGCCTGGCCCCAGATGCGGCTGTTGGTTGCAGCACTTCCTCTCTACCACGGTCGGCATTTCTCTGCATCTACGGCAGATGCACCATGAAGGTTGTCCAGGTAAAGGAGGGATGGTTGCTGGTGAAGCAGGTCTGAAATGGCTGAGGACATCAAAAAAATATAAACGTAAAAAACAAACTAACATTGTTACTGAGGCAACACATTACATTATTTTATTAAAAAACAATATTCAATTTTGATCAGGACAGAAAACAACATGTACTTGGATACCAGTTCAATAAATTCTCCCAATAAAAGTTAATGAGACTAACTCGAAAATATAGACAAAATCATATTTTTAACACGCACTAAAATACGTACGTTCAGTGCAAATGTATGTTATACACGAACACAGAATTTTAATTAAGTCATCTTTTTAAAAATTCTTAAATTTATAAAGTTGTACTTTTTCTGTGACGCGGTTAGAAAAATAAAATAATAAAAAAATAAGCTTCAAAGTTATTTATTGTCAATATTGTGCGTCTGTATTATTCTAATTTTATGACCACCAAAATTGCAGCACAGAAAAGCCATAACAATGAACAAATACATTATATAAAAACTGGAGCGTGAGATCGATAGGCGGATAGGTGCAGCATCCGCAGTGAAGCGGGCGCTGTACCGGTCTGTCGTGGTGAAGAGAGAGCTGAGTCGAAAGACAAAGCTCTCAATTTACAGATCGATCTATGTTCCCACCCTCATCTATGGTCATGAACTTTGGGTTGTGACTCGGAGTAGAGCCGCTGCTTCTCCACATCGAGAGGAGCCAGTTGAGGTGGCTCGGGCATCTGGTTAGGATGCCTCCTGGACGCCTCCCTGGTGAGGTGTTCCGGGCATGTCCCACCGGGAGGAGACCCAGAGGAAGACCCAGGACACGCTGGAGGGACTATGTTTCTCGGCTGGCCTGGGAACGCCTTGGGATTCCCCCAGAGGAGCTGCTCCAAGTGGCTGGGGAGAGGGAAGTCTGGGCCTCCCTACTTAGGCTGCTACCCCCGCGACCCGACCCCGGATAAGCGGAAGAAAATGGATGGATGGATGGATGGATTATATAAAAACAACTATTAAACTTTGGTTTTTGTTTCTGCCTACCGTAATATCTGGTGGAAATAAATTTCATAAACAATATTAGACATACAACCTTACCATCTACATTTTAAAATTGTGTAATAATATTATGATCAGTTATATTAGTTGCAGTGCAAACCATAAAATAATCTTGACATAAATACAGTTTCCCCTTACTTACCTCTATGGCTGCTCACTGCACCGCCTGGTAGGTGGTTGGGTTAAATGCAGAGACGAATTTCGTCTGTGTATGGGAAACATACGCAGATGACAAGATTAGACAATTATTATTATTATTATTATTATTACCTTGTTTCCAAAACCTGAATGGGAGTCTCCCCAAATTCACTTCTTCTCAGACTTTCCCCAAAGTCATCATCTCTGCATAAAAACATATAATGTAGTTCAAACAATAATCAGATATTCTTTTCAACACATTTATCACACAATGACAAATTTATCTAACATATCAAAGCATGTAGGATGATTTAAAAAATAGCATCAAACAGCCATCTTCCATCCTGTTCTGCTGCTAGAAGTAAAATTGTGTAATAATATTATGATCACAGTTATATTAGTTGCAGTGCAAACCATAAAATAATCTTGACATAAATACAGTTTCCCCTTACTTACCTTGTTTCCAAAACCTGAATGGGAGTCTCCCCAAATTCACTTCTGAGACCTTCCCCAAAGTCATCATCTCTGCATAAAAACATATAATGTAGTTCAAACAATAATCAGATATTCTTTTCAACACATTTATCACACAATGACAAATTTATCTAACATATCAAAGCATTTAGGATGATTTAAAAAATAGCATCAAACAGCCATCTTCCATCCTGTTCTGCTGCTAGAAGTAAAATTTGAACTTTTTACGCTCTCCTTTCATCCTGCTTCACTGCAGGCTCATGTCCGCAGCAAACTCGTCCACCCCACCGCAAGTTTTACAGATTTTATTCCAAAAATTAATGATTTTTGAGGCCCTTTATACAGGTAAACGTCCAAAGAGGTTGACATGTATGCATCAACAACATTTATTGTGTAGTAGAACTAACAGACTTTTCGATTATGAACACCAAATGATCTGCAGACAATATGCTAATTGCTAGTTGTTGTGATCATGCCTCTCTTACACAGACAGCGCAGTTACAGTACTTTCATCATATCTGCTTGCTGATCCACAATACAATAAGTTAGGATAACTAAATGTACGTATCGAAACAATACTGAGGTTGAATGAGTTAGCTGCTGCCATTAGCATCACGTCAGCTGTAGGCCGGAAAACGGTTTTAGCCTGTTGTAGATAATATCATGGCATTTGCGCTATCACATGTTACCTTTTTGTTATATTTCAGCTCGTTTGGCTGGTAACAAACCCATATAGATTCTGCTCTGCTGGCGGCAAAACAAGGAGGCAGATGAAAGCTTGCTGAACTTTATTCAACCACAACTCACGAACTGCACAGCTACAGGCTCTCAAGCTAACACACACACACACACACACACTCTCTTCTTCTACCCGCCCCTCTCGTAGCTCTCTACCACCCTCTCTAGGTAAAGGGTGGGCCTGTAACACATGATTCAAGCAAAGACACTTACTTTTCAAGCAGAAATGTTGCTAACTCTGCATCGCTTTGCAATCCTTTGAGCACCCAAAGCTCTCGCTACCCACCTCCGCCATTTTGAAACAGCTACTACTGAGACGGGAACGTGCGCGGATGCGCGCAGCAGCTGGGAGAGGCGGGGGGAGGGCGGGGGAAGCTCGTTCATGAAAATAACTCTGTTTTTATTGGCTGGTCAAACACGGCCCGCTCTGGTTTTTATAAATGCTATTTTAACCACCGGGTGACGCCAGAGGAATAAGATTACCTGTTTAACATCACTCTGTCAAAAAAAAGTGACTGAGAGAAGAAATATGTTTATAAAAAAAGCTACATACTGCAACTTTAAGGTGTGATCTGTCAATTTACATGTATGTGTTACCTCAGCTTGCAATTTACATATGTTGGTGCGTGACTCCTGTTATAACTCCACACGCACACAGTCTGGTTCATTGAATTGATAAAGCTCCTCGGATGAGAAGCGAAACGTCTTCTGTTACAAATAAAGTCCAGTTGATCTTGTATTGAACGCCTTTTTTGATTTATCATGTCCTGGACGACTGAGAATCTTCACTAGCATATTTTAGAGTGTACCTCCAAGAGACTTTTTTTCTTGAATCGGGGGGATCTACATATGTACCGAGTTTCAGATCTCTACGACCTACGGTTTCTTCCAACTCAAGTTAGGGGGCGCTGTAGAGCAGTTTGGCCTTGCCCACTTGCGATTCCACCAGAATCCAAAAATTTTAGTTCGGGACAATTTTGGGTCAAGCTTGGTGAGTTTTTGAATATGCTAAAGGCCCCAAACAGCCGCGCGAAGTGACAGAAAAATAATAATAGTGAAGAAATCGAGCGATTACAATAGGCCTTCGCAGCGCTTCGCTATTATGAAGAAATCGAGCGATTACAATAGGCCTTCGCAGCGCTTCGCTGCTCGGGCCTTATAACAGTCAATTGCACCCCTAAAGTCACTGTGATAAATTGTCATATTAATTTCATTATCTTAGCCACAGGAGTGAGTTTAAAAACAGGATGATGTCTATATGAACTAGTTGAATAAGGTGTCTCTAAAATATCCTGATGCATGATCAATAATTTCAACAACTTTTTTAATCTGTCCACAGGACCTGACTTTATTTTGTTAGATGTCTCTAAAATAGTTATTGAATCAAGTGTTTACATGTAAACATAGATGTTTAACAACTTGTTAAAATACACCAGAATGCAGGAAATTGCATCTACTTTATTCAAAATTTTCGGGCAAAACATTTAAGAAATGAGTTTTTACTGTTAGTAAGTAAGTAAGTACTGTAAGTAAGTTTTATTTATATAGCACATTTAACAGACATGAGAGTCACACAGTGCTTTACAAAAGGAAAAATAAAATCATAAAATCACAGAAGTACTATACAAAAAGGTAAAACATAACAAACTCTAAAATCAATGTACAAAATTAACCAAAAGCCTGTCTGAAGAGATAAGTCTTAAAGTGGCACTCAACACAGGTTGAGACGGTAACTCCTCCCCCGAAGCCGATTCAAAATTCCCCTCAAAATGGGCATGTTGAGAGACAAGGAGGAAGGAGGTGGGTTTTTTTGCTGCCTTCACGCCTCCACCAGCAAACAACCTAAAACAAACTAAAACTTTAGCTAACAACATAAACCAAGCAACAAGAATAAACATGTATATGTTTTTATATATTCCACCCGATCTATCCAAAACCAAAGGCTTAATTTTTTTTTTTTTAAATACCCAAAGTTCTCCGTGTCCGGGGCTCGAACTCAGGTCTCCCGGGTCATAACCCAGCTGTTATACCACTGACCTAACTTGGCATTCACACATTGCTCCTCTGTTGCACACTATTAAAACAAACACAACCAGACAGTTTCGATGAAGTGAAAAATCTTTTTTAAATAAATAAGTTAAAATACACAAATAACTAGTGCCATTCCATCCATCCATCCATTTTCGTCCGCTTATCCGGGGTCGGGTCGCAGGGGTAGCAGCCTAAGTAGGGAGGCCCAGACTTCCCTCTCCCCAGCCACTTGGAGCAGCTCCTCTGGGGGAATCCCAAGGCGTTCCCAGGCCAGCCGAGAAACATAGTCCCTCCAGCGTGTCCTGGGTCTTCCTCTGGGTCTCCTCCCGGTGGGACATGCCCGGAACACCTCACCAGGGAGGCGTCCAGGAGGCATCCTAACCAGATGCCCGAGCCACCTCAACTGGCTCCTCTCGATGTGGAGAAGCAGCGGCTCTACTCCGAGTCCCTCCCGGATGACTGAGCTTCTCACCCTATCTCTAAGGGAGAGTCCAGACACCCTGCGGAGAAAACTCATTTCAGCCGCTTGTATCCGAGATCTCGTTCTTTCGGTCACAACCCAAAGCTCATGACCATAGATGAGGGTGGGAACGTAGATCGATCGGTAAATTGAGAGCTTTGCCTTTCGACTCAGCTCTCTCTTCACCACGACAGACCGGTACAGCGCCCGCTTCACTGCGGATGCTGCACCTATCCGCCTATCGATCTCACGCTCCAGTTTTCCCTCATTCGTGAACAAGACCCCGAGATACTTAAACTCCTCCACTTGGGGCAGGACCTCCTCCCCGACCCGGAGAGGGCATGCTACCCTTTTCCGGCTCAAGACCATGGCCTCGGATTTGGAGGAACTGATCCTCATCCCGGCCGCATCACACTCGGCTGCAAACCGCTCCAGCGAAAGCTGTAGATCACGATCTGATGAAGCCAACAGGACCATATCATCTGCAAAAAACAGAGAAGCGATTCTAAGGCCACCAAAACGGATCCTCTCAACACCTTGGCTGCGCCTAGAAATTCTGTCCATAAAAGTTATGAACAGAATCGGTGACAAAGGGCAACCTTGGCGGAGTCCAACTCTCACTGGAAACGAGCCTGACTTACTACCGGCAATGCGGACCAAGCTCTGACACCGGTCGTACAGGGACCTAACAGCCCATATCAATGGGCCTGGTACCCCATACTCCCGGAGTACCCCCCACAGAACCCCCCGAGGGACGCGGTCGAATGCCTTTTCCAAGTCCACAAAGCACATGTAAACTGGTTGGGCAAACTCCCACGCGCCCTCCAGGACCCTGCTGAGGGTGTAGAGCTGGTCCAGTGTTCCACGACCAGCACGAAAACCACACTGCTCCTCCTGAATCCGAGGTTCGACTATCCGACGGACCCTCCTCTCCAGAACCCCTGAATAGACCTTACCAGGGAGGCTTAAGAGTGTGATCCCCCTATAGTTGGAACACACCCTACGGTCCCCCTTTTTGAATAGGGGAACCACCACCCCAGTCTGCCAATCCAAGGGAACTGCCCCCGATGTCCACACGATATTGCAGAGTCGCATAAGCCAACACAACCCCACAACATCCAGAGCTCTAAGGAACTCAGGGCAAATCTCATCCATCCCCGGAGCCTTGCCAAAGCAGAGCTTTTTAACCACCTCGGTGACCTCAGCACCAGAGATTGGAGAGCCCGACCCAAAGTCCCCCAGGCTTTGCTTCCTCAGTGGAAGACGTGCCAGTAGGATTGAGGAGGTCTTCGAAGTATTCCGCCCACCGACTCACAACATCCCGAGTTGAGGTCAACAGCACGCCATCCCCACCATAAATGGTGTTGGTCGCGTACCGCTTTCCCCCCTGAGACGCCGGATGGTGGACCAGAATCGCCTCGAAGCCGTACGGAAGTCATTCTCCATGGCCTCTCCGAACTCCTCCCACGCCCGAGTTTTTGCCTCAGCAACCACCCGAGCCGCATGCCGCTTGGACTGTCGGTACCTATCTGCTGCTTCCGGGGTCCCACAGGCCAAAAAGGCCCAATAGGACTCCTTCTTCAGCATGACAGCATCCCTCACCGCCGGTGTCCACCACCGGGTTCGAGGGTTGCCACCACGACAGGCACCAACAACCTTGCGGCCACAACTCTGATAAGCTGCCTCGACAATAGAGGCGCGGAACATGGCCCACTCGGACTCAATGTCCCCCGCCTCCCTCGGAACGTGTTCAAAGCTCTCCCGGAGGTGGGAGTTAAAGCTCCGTCTTACGGGAGACTCTGCCAGACGTTCCCAGCAGACCCTCACAATACGTTTGGGTCTGCCAGGTCTGACCGGCATCTTCCCCCACCATCGGAGCAAACTCGGCCAGCTTCTGTAGCCGAGGATCAGACCGCCAGGGTCCCCGCCCTCTGCCACCACCCATCCCACATTGCACCCGACCCCTTTGGCCCCTCCCATAGGTGGTGGGCCCATGGGAAGGGGGACTGACGTGTCCTTTTCGGGCTGTGCCCGGCCGAGCTCCATGGGTAGAAGCCCGGCCACGAGGCGCTCGCCAACGTGCCCCACCTCCGGGCCTGGCTCCAGAGTGGGGCCCCAGTGCCCCGCGTCCGGGCGAGGGAACATTCGGTCCAATTATTGTACTCATCATTGGGGTCTTTGTGCTACACTTTGTCTGGTCCCTCACCTAGTGCCATTCCGAAAACTATAATATGCTTTGTTGCAGAGCTTTTCAGGAGTGAAACGTACCACTCTCATATAAGGTATGCACTGGAGGGAGGACCATGTCATCTCCGCAGGGGATTGGCTCTGCTCGGACCAAGTTCATGACGAAAGCGTGCGAAAACACGTAACTTTGCGAATCCTAGACCAACAATAAAATTAAGGTGCAATAACCTCTGTTCAACCCATAGGGCTACCGTAAACACGTTTTTAGACCAAATATTGCCGATTTAAACTAATAACAAAGAATTTCATGAAAATTAACATAGTCATAGTGCTATGAAACCTTTTGAACACATTCTAGAGAGTTTCTCAGCTTAAAAAAGTTAAATTAGGGTTTAGTTTCACTTTAAGTTTTTTAGTGCATCTGTGGACTCGGAGCAACGCATTGTTAGCAAAATGTTCTGCTCTATTTGGCTTGCTGCTGTTGTTGTTTGTTAATTTTTTGTTTGACACAATCTTTCCTATTTATGTCCTCATTATGTCCTTAGTAAATGACTTTTACCTGAAGCATGTTAAATTTTTTTTACAAAATTCCTATTGATGTCCTCATTAAATTAGGTTAGTAAATGACTTTTACCTGAAGCATGTTAATTTTTTTTACAAAATTACACAATTTTNAACTGTTCAAGTCTTGGGCCTTCTTTGTCACACCTTCCTCTTTATGATGCACCAAATGTTCTCTATAGGTGAAAGATCTGGACTGCAGGCTGGACATTTCAGTACCCGGATCCTTCTCCTACGTAGCCATGATGTTGTGATTGCTGCAGAATGTGGTCTGGCATTATCTTGTTGAAAAATGCAGGGTCTTCCCTGAAAGAGATGACGTCTAGATGGAGCATATGTTGTTCTAGAACCTGAACATAGTTCTCTGCATTAATGGTGCCTTTCCAGACATGCAAGCTGCCCATGCCACAAGCGCTCATGCAACCCCATACCATCAGTGATGCAGGCTTCTGAACGGAGCGTTGATAACAACTTGGGCTATCCTTGTCCTCTCTGGTCCGGATGACATGGCGTCCCAGTGTTCCATAAAGAACTTCAAATCGTGACTCATCTGACCACAGAACAGTCTTCCATTTTTCCACACTCTATTTTAAATGACCCTTGGCCCAATGCAAACATCTGAGCTTGTGAAGCTTGCTTAGAAATGGCTTTCTCTTTGCACTGTAGAGTTTCAGCTGGCAACGGCGGATGGCACGGTGGATTTTGTTCACTGACAATGCTTTCTGGAAGTATTCCTGAGCCCATTCTGTTATTTCCTTGATAGTGGCAGAGGTGCAGTGACGTTTAAGGGCCCGGAGATCACGAGCATCCAGTAGAGTTTTACGGCCTTGACCCTTACGCACAGCGATTGTTCCAGATTCTCTGAATCTTTTGATGGTGTCATGCATGGTTGATGATGATAACTTAAAAGTCTTTGCTATTTTACGCTGGGTAACACCATTCTGGTATTGCTGCACTATCTTTCTGCGCAACAATGGTGGAATTGGTGATCCTCTTACCATCTTGGCTTCTGAGAGACACTGACACTCTGAGAAGCTCTTTTTATACCCAATCATGTTGTCAATTGACCTAATTAGTGTTAAATGGTCTTCCAGCTGTCCGTTATATGCTCAATTTCTTTTTTCCAACCACTTTTTGCTACTTGTCCCAACTTTTTTTGGGATTTGTTGACACTGTGAAATTATGAATCAACATATTTTTCTTTTAAAATTTTACATTTACTCAGATTAAACTTTTGAAATGTCATCTATGTTCTATTACAAATAAAATATTGACATTTGCCATCTCCACATCATTGCATTCAGTTTTTATTCACAATTTGGTTTAGTGCCCCAACTTTTTTGGAATCCGGTTTATTTTTTTTATTTTATTTTTTTATATATATATATGAGAGGGAGTTGCTATGCAGAGGTTGGAGAAGTGGGCGTGATTGGACGATCGCTGGTTTGACAGAGAAGTGGGCCTGTGATCGGAAGATCGTTGGTTCAACTCCCGGTACAGATATTAAAAAATGTGGGTGGGATAGGTTTTAGCACCGACATCTGCCTCCACCCTCATTTGCCGCACTTTGGGCCCCTGAGCAAGGCTTAACCCCCACCATCTCCACCCCCTGGTGCCTTTGATAGCAGCTCTCTGCTCTTACAGAGGGCTATGGTAGCTCGTGGTCTGGTTGCGTCAGTAAGGGCATCCGGCATAAAATAATTGCCAAGTCTTTCTGCGACAGTTCGCTGTGGCGACCCCTGAAGAAGAGGTAAGCTGAAAGAAGAATATATATACAGTGTTCCCCCTACAGTTATACAAGTGGGGTGCCCCACCCCGTCAACAGAACTGAGCACCCCGCCTACCAGACCAAACTTGACCCCCCACCCACCCACCCAGCACTGGCATAGCACTAAGCTAGCAGCGCAAAATACAGGCTCTCTAGCTAAAAAGCTAAAGGGAGCGCTCACGTTGCCTCTTCCCTCGTGCTGAATGCCCCCTGCCCCTACAAGCTGCACTCAGACGTGTCCGTCCCCCCGTCAACAAAAATCATGGATGAGATGAGCACCCCGCCATGGCAAGTTAACTAGGGGAAACACTGATATATATATATATATATATATATATATATATATATATATATATATATACATATATATATATATATACATATACACCATATTTTCCGCCCGATAAGTCCCATTGTCCAATTATGTCCAATAAATTGGAAAAATAAACATGTCGCACCACCATAGTAATTTTGAAGCTTTACAGCTGATCAAAGCGGAGTTTGAAGAACTGCAGAACCATGTACGATGGCTATCAGAATCACTGAAGACATGTACACAAGAAAGAGATGAAGCTGACAAACGCTGCATGGAGTTACAAAGTGATGAGAGTTTACAGAGAAGATTAAAAGATTGTAGGGCAAAGCTGGTCTTAACAACAGACAACCCCTACAATGACAAAGAGAATGAAAAACTGCAACATCAGCTGCAGTCGTCACCTAAGTCACATGAGAGAAGCATCTGAGAACAAGCTCACAAACTGTACACAACGTTACAAAGTGATTATAAAAAATCACAAGAACGGTGCATGGAGTTACAAAATGAAAATGAGTGCTTAACAAAAGAAATAGAAGAAGGCACCCAAATCATGGAATCATTTTCACATGAGTACATGATACAACGTGAAAATGAAGGGTTAAGAGTCCAACTACAAAGTTGTCAGGCAGAGCGTGCCTCAGCAACAGAAAAACTCCTAGAAGAGAGGAAAAAATGTGTGGATCTCATGGAAAGACAGTTCCTAAACCCACCTCCACCACCATCTCCGCCACCACTCCCACCTGAACCGACACTTATTGGGATAACCCAATGGCAGGTACCTACATACCCCATGTCAACAGGTGTACCTGGTGCGCAGATAGGTGAGTATATCAATAACAATGGTTCTCAATTCGCTGTCCCAAAAGAACGACTCCATAAAATTTCTCAGTACGTTCAATGCTTTGAGCCAGGGCAATTTGGTTTGAATGAAACCAATACCTATCTGAAAGACATTGAGTTTAAACTGGCATGCTATCCGAACGCTACGGTTGACGATAGAGGCGGATTGATCAAACTCACCTCAAGCAGGAAAGTGTAGCACTTCATTGCGCGTCAACCAGTTGCCATTTTGAAGGATTACAAACTTTTCTGTAACACTCTACTGCGAGAATATGCTCTTCGCACGGGAGACGTTGGCTACCAAGCCGCATTGAAAATCACTCAGGGGAAAAATGAACATCCGATTCCATATTATGACAGACTTTTTGAAGCCTTTTTTGGTGACAGAAATGAGCCAGGTATGGAGGATGAGCGTGATTTTAAGTTTCTTTTTATGAACAATCTACATTCAGAGATTAGTTCATCGGCCAACCTCATGGCCGACTATAATGAAAAACCATGTGTGAATTAAAGGAGTGCGTTATATGTGTTTTTGAAACATACAAGTGACACAAGAAACCCTTAGAAGTGTATCCAGGTGAAAAGGTCAGATACCAACCGCTAGAACTTGAAGGAGCAAGAGCGCCAGCTCCCTCTTTTAAGGGATGTGAGAAAAGACAAAATTTTCCACCTAACAAACCACGAAATGAAGGTGCCCGCTGGAACAAAAACCCACAGTGGTTCAAACCGAACCCACAGGGTGACCACCAAGGTCAAAACTGGGACGCACGTCCACGGACTAAAAAACATTGATACTGATGTAATCCATACAACAAAGGATGGTCCCAAGAGGAACCTCCAAGTCAAGGACATGCCCCTCCTGCACCTCGAGCAGAACAGTTCAAGACAAGCAGGAAATCACAAAGGTTCCAGAAAAAAGGCCCTAAACCTCTGAGCTCTGAAGAGACAGAGAACATACGTTGGTTGTTGGAAAATTTGAATAATGCAAACAAGGAAAACCAACCTGGAGTGATATGTAGCACTATCATTGATAGTAACTCAGAGCACACAAATAACAACAATGCCACAATTGCTGACAGTCACCAAGATACTGATGGTCAGGATGCTGACAATCAGGGTACAGACAGTCAACAAGACGTTGACTGTAACCATGACATCATTGTTACAGAGTCCGAGAGCCCCTCATCAGAAAAAGGGGGGGAAAGCTCACTCACCAAAGACAATGACTCGTCACAGACCGAACACTCAGACCCATGTGTGACTGCACTACCAGTACAGATAAATGAAAATGTCACAGACAATGGTAGACGTAAAAAATGTCGGAAGAAACCTAAATGGTTCTTGTGTAACATTATCAGAAAGGGGCCCGCTAGGAAAGCTTACCTGCCAATCTTACCTGTCAATCTCGTGCTACAAGTACCTGGGCTTGGTTCTGGACTGTCACTTAAAGTGGGACTCATGGGCTGACCTTATTTGCACCAAGGCTCAGCAGAGGATGTATTTTTTAAAGAAACTGGGTTCTTTTAGAGTCAATAACTCAATGCTTTTAATGTTTTATTCTGCTTTTATTGAAGGTATTTTAACATTTTGTAACATATGTTGGTTTGGCAATGCTACAGAGGCTCAGAAGAAATCATTGAGAAGTATAGTAACTACAGCCAGCAAACTGTTAGGGACCACTCTGCCAAGTATGGAAAACATATACATGGACAGAGTTATGAGGAAGGCAAACAAGATTATAGCAGACGACACACATCCCCTAAGATCTTCATTTGAGCTGCTTCCTTCAGGGCGAAGGTACGGCCTTCCTTTATTCTCAAGAAACAGAACAAAATTTTCTTTCATACCACAAGCAATTAAATCGATAAATAATACTAAGGTATCATGACTTACTGAGCACAAATGTCTTTGCTGTAATGATGGATGTTAATGTCATGTTTGTATAAGTATGTCCTTTATGTAAATGCCTGCTGACAATGTTGCAAACTAATTTCCCTACGGGGACAAATAAAACTATCTATTTATCTGGTGATCATACAATGTGGGCAACAGTGAGCAACCCACTGCCAATTGAAATGCCTCCACAAGGTGACACTAACTGTCTAACAGCAGGTACCTCGGAAGGCACATGGGACTCCTCATCCGAGAGCACGATCCCGGTAAATGAACCTTCCAACACAGGTGAGGCAGAAGAGGCCCAACAAGAGAGCCCCCTCTGTGAGCTGAAACAGTCAGCACTCACTGAACACTACCTACCACAGGTAGTTAAAGGTGTTGAGATCCAAGGATCCCACACGATGATGCTGTTCTGTCCCCTTGGACGGAGAAATCAGCGATCAGCCAAGCTTTCTATGGAACCTTGGTTCAAAAACAGTTGGGTCTAGGAATGAACAAAAAAGCTTTCCGCTTTTCGTTAGACCCCAACGATAAATGGGTAATGACCGCAAAAGGGATCATTGACCTGAAACTAAACTGGAACCAACGAGAACTGGACCACCCGTTGCTCGTGGTCCCGAACTTACCACATGCAACCTACATAGGCTCTGACATTTTGGTAAGATTAGGTGTCCGAGTAGACATCAACAACAATGTACTATGGTCACTAGACACAGCCACAAAGGACTCTCCTGTGCTAACCACAGAGAACCTTAAGGCTGGACAGACCATACCAGAGGTCTGCCAGGTTGCTAGCAGCCATAAACACTGCGGTACCATCTCAGGTTATGAACAAATCGGTGATGTTTCACATCATGAAAGGACAAGCTATTAGCACAAAACAGGCATATTTTCAACCATCTCCTATGTTTTTCAACTTAGGACTGTCCATGGAGGCCACATGCCGTGACCCTCGACTATAGAACCACGTCTGTTGCTGTGTGCAACACAAGCACAGAACAGTTACTGATCCCAAAAAACACGCAGCTAGGATGGTTGATCTCCACTGATTTTCATGATTTTGAACTAAGCATTCCATTTCTGGGAGGACTCCCAGAAAACTTGATCCCAAGTCAACACACGGGGCAGGTCTTGTTCACGAAACCAACACAGGCCATAGCTCTTTTCTCCCCCAATGAGTCCGACCATGACATTGTCCATAGGTTCGGTTCCAACAGAGGAGACGTCTAGGCCCTCAAACTTACAGTGCACTACCTGTTGACAGGTTTTACGACACTGAAGGGGACTCACTGGAGCTTCCCAAACAACAAGAACCCCTCTCAATTGCTTCACAGATTGACCAGGTGGTCGCCTAAGCCGACGCCCTGAAAACTGATGAAGAAAGGGACAAACTTCGCAAAGTTCTTCTAAAATATGAGAAATCATTCTCAACTGACTCGACAGATTGTGGGTTGACCACGCTCCACACAGTGAACATTCCAACCCCGCCTAATGCTCCTCCTGCATTTGTCAGACAATACAAGATTCCTCTGGAAGCATATCAACCTATCAGGGAAATCATTAATGACCTGTTAGAAAAAGGTATAATCCGATACTGTAACAGCACTTACTCTGCACCTTTATGGCCGGTGTTAAAACCAAATGGTAAGTGGAGACTCACTATAGACTACAGAAAGCTAAACAAACAAGTTCCCTTATCCAGATGGCCTATGACGTAGCTCTAACAGGAATTGCCCAAGGTCACCAATGGTAAGTACTTTTCGACCCTCAACATTGCCTCTGGTTTTTGGACCATCCCTGTGCGCGACGAGGACCAATATAAACTAGCTTTCACTTTTGGTGGCCGTCAATAACACCTTTAACAGGTGTCCCTTTGGCTACGCTAACTCACCTGCTGAGTTCAACATCTTCTTAAACGGAGCATGTCCAGATGCCCACGAGTGTGGGACACTGATCTACGTGGACAATGTCCTTTTGAGGCAGCCAACACTGGACTCGCATTTGGCTGAGATCGACCACGTTCTGAATCAACTAACAACTGCTGGTGCTAAGATATCACTGTCAAAATGCCAATGGTGCAGAACCAAGGTGGACTACGTTGGCCTACTTGTAGGTCCAGACAGAGTACAACCACAGCTGACTCGCACCCAAGGCCTCGACAATCTCAAAGTCCCCACCAATCTCAAAGAATTACAAAGTTTTCTGGGCGTGTGTAACTACTCGAACCAGTTCATAGAAAACTATGCGGACCTTGCGAAACCACTGACTGAACTCCTAAGGAAAGACGTTCCATTTGTCTGGACTGACAAGCAACAGCAGGCAATGGACGCTCTTATAAACAGGATCAAGTCAGCCCCATGTTTAGTCTACCCAGACTACAACAAAGAGTTTTCCTTAGAAGTGGACATCCCAGCTCATTGCACAAGTGCAGGTCTGTACCAGATACACGACAGAGACAAACGTGTAGTAGCCTACGCCAGCAAAACGATGGCAGGCCCCGAGTTGAGATTCTCAGACTGTGAGAAAGCTTTACTGACCACAGTGTGGGCAGTTAAACATTTCTCCAGCTACATTGGTGGACAGAAAATCATTGTGGAAACACAACACCAGCCAGTGACCTTTCTTACCATACCATACCATACCATTTTATTTATAAAGCACTTTAAACAGGAACAAGTCCACACCAAAGTGCTGGACAAACAAACACGCAACAGGCAACACAGACAATGAAGTACAACACGAAAAACATAAAAACATTGCAGATCATAAATCAAACGATCCAATACAAATCAGCTGGCATTGAAAGCGATGGAGTAGTAGTGAGTTTTTAACCGGGATTTGAAAACCGAGAGGGAGGGGGCCTGTTTGATGAGCAGCGGTAACTCGTTCCAGAGTCTTGGGCCTGCTACAGAGAACGCCCTGTCACCCCTGCGCTTAAGGCGAGTTTCTGGAACTATTAAGAGTACCTGATCCTCTGACCTCAAAGCACGTGGAGGGACATATGGGTGTATCAGATCCGAGAGATAGGCGGGGGCGAGACTGTTCAGCGATTTGTAGACATACATGAGAATTTTGAATTGGATTCGAAGATGAACCGGTAGCCAGTGAAGGGAGGCCAAGACTGGTGTAATGTGCTCTCTTTTGCGTGTGCTGGTTAAAAATCGGGCAGCTGCGTTCTGAACCAGTTGTAATCGTGCAATGGTGGCTTGACTGACGCCAAACAGAAGTGAATTGCAGTAATCAAGCCTAGATGTAATGAATGCGTGAATCACTGTCTCCAGGTGCTTTTTGGATAATATGGGCTTCAGCTTAGACAGACGCCTCAGCTGGAAAAAACAGGATTTGACGATCATGTTTACATGACTGTTGAGTTTCATGGAAGGATCCATTATCACTCCCAGATTTTTGACTTTTTGTTTTTCGGACAGGGGTAGAGCAGACAGGTCAATGTAGTGGTTTGAGGTTGTGTCATTGGGAAGGAATCTTAACAGTGAACGCATCAGAGATGGTGTGGTAACAAACTCACGTGTTGCAACGTGGCTCATGGCGCTTCAGAGTTTTGACCTAGACATCCGTTATGGTCTAAACAAGAAGTCACATTTGGGGACTGACTTGGCAATCTGCCAAAAATGTACACAGGATGTACCAGCCCCCCAACCGCCAGCTGAGGAAAAACCCTTAGTGACAGAAGAGCCGAATCACCACTTCTTTGATGAGAATATGTGTAAAGGTATGACAACATTGTACGTGGATGGATCTTCATTCCGCAAAGACAACATCTGCAGGGCAGGTGTTGGGGGGGGTCCTCCTCCAAGACCAAGAACAGAACACTTTCAGCTACAATCTAGGCTCCCAGACTTCTCAGTACGCTGAGATTGCAGGTATCCTAATAGCTCTACAGACGGTAGTAGAACGCTCCATCAAGACGCTAGTCATCTGCACTGACTCTAACTATGCTCGTGTAAGTTTTGCGTGTTATCTCGCTGGGTGGACACAGAACGGTTTTCTCACAAGTGACAGAAAAGTGGTCAAACACAAAGAGCTTTTCATGGCGTGTGATCACTTGGTGACATCACACGACTTACAGATCTACTGGAGGAAAGTTCCAGGACATTCAAGAGTCCCAGGCGATGACGAGTACTACAATGACCTTGCAGATTCTTTGGCCAAAGAGGGAGCTGACGAAGGTTCTCCATGGACCTTCGACCCCTCCTGGTTAATTAAAACTCAGTCAACGCAACCTACAGTTGAGGTAATGGCAGTCACACGCGCACAAGCTGCAGCCAGACCTGCGGACAACACAGTCTCTGTGCGACCCGCACTGACTGACCCAGACATCATCCAACTGCAGAAGTTGGATCATCCAACTGCAGAAGTTGGACCCCGCTATCAATTCCATGATACTGTACCTGACTGACCCAGACAAAAATGTATCCCTCGGGGGGTTCTGTGAGGGGTACTCCGGGAGTATGAGGTACCAGGCCCTTTAATACATGCTGTTAGGTCCCTGTACGACCGGTGTCAGAGCTTGGTCCACATTGCCGGCAGTAAGTCGGGCTCGTTTCCAGTGAGGGTTGGACTCTGCCAAGGCTGCCCTTTGTCACCGATTCTGTTCATAACTTTTATGGACAGAATTTCTAGGCGCAACCAAGGTGTTGAGGGGATCCGTTTTGGTGGCCTTAGAATCACTTCTCTGTTTTTTGCAGATTATGTGGTCCTATTGGCTTCATCAGGTCGTGCTCTACAGCTTTTGCTGGAGCGGTTTGCAACAGAGTGTGATGCGGCCGGGATATGGATCAGTTCCTCCAAGTCCGAGGCCATGGTCTTGAGCCAGAAAAGGGTAGATTGCCCTCTCTGGGTTGAGGAGGAGGTCCTGCCCCAAGTGGAGGAGTTTAAGTATCTCAGGGTCTTGTTCACGAATGAGGGAAAACTGGAGCGTGAGATCGATATGCGGATAGGTGCAGCGTCCGTAGTGAAGTGGGCACTGTTCTGGTCTGTCGTGTTGAAGAGAGAGAGCTGAGTCAAAAGGCAAAGCTCTCAATTTACTGATTGATCTACGTTCCCACCCTCATCTATAGTCATGAGCTTTGGATTGTGACTAAAAGAACGAGATCTCGGATACAAGAGGCTGAAATGAGTTTTCTCCGCAGGGTGTCTGGACTCTCCCTTAGAGATAGGGTGAGAAGCTCAGTCATCCGGGAGGGAATCAGTAGAGCCGCTGCTTCTCCACATCGAGAGGAGCCAGTTGAGGTTGCTCTGGCATCTGATTAGGATGTCTCCTTGACGCCTCCCTGTTGAGGTGTTCTGGGCATGTCCCAACGGGAGGAGGCCCAGAGGAAGACCCAGGACACGCTGGAGGGACTATCTTTCTCGGCTGGCCTGGGAACGCCTTGGGATTCCCCCGGAGGAGCTGGCCCAAGTGGCTGGGGAGAGGGAAGTCTGGGCCTCCTTACTTAGGCTGCTACCCCTGCGACCCGACCCCAGATAAGCGGAAGACAATTGATAGTTGGATGGAGGTTAGAGAAGTGGGCGTGATTGGACGATCGCTGGTTCGACAGAGAAGTGGGCCTGTGATCGGAAGATTGTTGGTTCAACTCCCGGTACCAATAACATTAAAAAAATGTGGGTGGGATAGGTTTTAGAACCAGAACCTGCCTCCACCCTCATTTGCCGCACTTTGGGCCCTTGAGCAAGGCCCTTAACCCCCAACCATCTTTTCCCCCGGGTGCCCTTGATAACAGCTCTCTGCTCCACACAGAGGGCTATGGTAGCTCGGTGGTCTATGGTTGCATCAGTAAGGGCATCCGGCATAAATATAATTGCCAAGTCTTTGTAGTGGACCTACCCAGGGTCAAATTAAGGTTTTTGAACTGTCCAGTGATGACCTTTACTGACCTCTCAGTGAAGCAAGACATTTACTACAAAATTATTCATTTAGCTATAATCTGATAACATAGTCACCAATAAGAGACTATTTCTATCTTTGATTTTAGGCTGATGTGATCAAAAGAATAATTTTATTTGTAAGAGCATCAGTACATTTTAATGTCAGATAAATCAAATACTCTGCTTAATTCAAAATGTTGTACATGGAGGATTTCTCCTCTCCTCTCGAACTTGCATGTGAAGATAAAAGGAACACTTTATCTCATTCATTTTAGCTTGAGCTCAGGACAATCTAGACACCCAAAGACTTTTGTTTTTGTCCTATTTAATAATCAAGCTATTATCATTAATAGGTCCCATATGTGATGCTTAATGACGTTGTTTTAATCAAACCAACAGTATTTTGTTAAAGTGTTAAAGCAAAGGAATCAGTTTTATGATAAAATGCTGACATCTGAAACTAACACTTTATCTTTCTGACAAACTAATCTTTTGACCCCCTTTCAACATGTTGATGTCATCCTCACATCAACTTATGATGCCATTCGGCCAATCAGAAAGAACACATTTTCTGGGTCACGTCTCAGTTAAAACCTTCACATCTTACTTTCTCTGGGAAGTCTGCTGGAGTAAGCCTCAAACCATGGTCTTCTCCAAAGAACTGATGATCGTCTAGTCACACGCTAAGGACACGTCATTCAGTTAAAGACTTATAACATGCCAAGTTATAAGCCATCTTCAACAGCTGAAAAGCTCTCTTTTATTGACATTCCTTTAAGGAACGTCTTATCTTGAACAACAGCACCAGGAGCTGCCGTTACTTCGGTTCGAGTCAAGGCGCACGTCTGGAGACGCTGAGAATGGTAAACGAACTGACCAAACTGGACCGAGGGAGACTGACCATCTTCACGAGGTAACAAGTCGTCAAATGCTTTGCCAAGGGTACCAACGTGTAGCTTTAATCGGCCGGAGAACTGCCATGTTTCTGGTTAAACACATCAAGATAACTCCCTAAAACTCTTAACTTTTCTTCCTCCATAAATCTTTCCTATTTCTTTTCCCTCTCAACCTAAGCTGGAAACTATATTTTTTAAGTTAAAGAGCCCACAGACTAAATATGCTTAACATCTAATATTTATGTCTGTTGTGTTAAATTTAAGTGTGCTGACGTATTTGAATTGAAAGAAAGTGAAATCATGTCAATCAAGTGTAATGGTGTTAATTTAGTTGATTTATTTTAAATAAATGATAGTGTCTCTTTGACATATCAAACTAAGTTAACGTCTTTGTCACTTAATGGCTTTGTGTATTTATCCATCATAAAGATCACAGAAATATTGGGTAAACTGAAAAAGAACAGAATCCGTGAACATTTACTATTCAATCTGAATAAGTAGATTAATTAAGGATAAAGAGGTCAGTATTTAATATTGACCTCCTCATTAATTCTTACATCTGGTGGCCCGTAAACGGTTCTGAAAGTTTATTGATATCTGTGGTCTCAGTCATGAACTGTAACGTCATGTTTGCATAAGAGGATCCAAGTTTTAAACTCTTGAGGATAATGATTTTGGCTGGAAGTGTTCAAAGCAGGCAGATTCTGCATGTTTTTATCATTTGAAGCTGAGAGATTGTTATTGTTCAACTCCTTGACACGCTGTGGGAGCTTTTAGGTGAAGTTCTGTCAGCCCGTGGTCTGTGGGGGTGTTCTGGTTCCGTTCGGCCCAGTACGCGCACAGACTCCGGCACAAAGCTTTGTTTGACCGCCGAGTCAAAAGCCTGAAAGCTAATTTAACATCTACAAGATTGCTGTTGTGGTATTTTACATTTTAGAGCTGGTCAAAGAAGCATATAACTGTTAGAACGGTGTCGGATAGTGGTTCTGAAACCCGAGTTCTGCTCCCTTAAAGTGGACGGAACCGACCTTGAACGCGGCTCCGAGAGAGTCCGTGTTTGTTCAACAGCTGCAGTGCTGTGTTACTGAGCGTAACTAAGTTGGCCTGTCTAGGTGTGTTCGCCGCATGTTTCAGAATTTTGGAAAGTTATTTTGTAGCGTTTGAGTTGTTTTAAGAGTCTATAAAGTTGTGGTCTGTTGTGCAAGCTAACGTTAAGCAACGTGTTTTACATGTTTGTTTATGAGCTGTGATTGGATGAAACTAGTACTGGGAGCTGTCAATCACTCTTGTAGCGAACGCTGATTCGCTGTTGTGAGCTGTCAATCACGTCGCACGCCGTTGCGACCAGCCCACTTTGTCGTCATTTCCGGCGCTACATTGGTCGAAGGTGAGAAACTACATTCGCCATTAATGCTTGGAGATTGAACTACATATGCTGTGATTGATTTGTTGACGTCACGTATGTTGTAGCGAGCTCCGCCTCGCTCACGTAAGAAGCTGGTGACGCGCTACGCACGCTGCGTTGGCCCGCCCATTCTTGTCGTCATTTCCTGATGCACATTGAGTGACAATCAGACGCAGTTCACACACACACACGCTGACAGAACAAACTGAGTTTCACTGAGAGTTTAAACATTCTTTAAAGCCATCTAAACTGTCTAACACCAGAGATTTGTCTCTGACAAGAACGCGGTTCGAGCGTTTATCACTGATACACTAGAAACTAACTCTGACAAGGTTGTTTTTAGTTTAAATACTGATTAGAAAAATCAGTTTCCTCGTGATTAAAATTAAGACTCGAAGCTGCCCCCTGTTGGTTAAAAGACGTTGACAGATGAGTTTTCTTAAAAAACATCATAAAAAGTCAGCATTTTATGGTGAGTTACCAGCTTTTAATTTTGTTCTGTACACAAACAATAGCTCCTGTTTATTTTAAATAAAATATTTAGAATAACAGAGGTACGGACAAACATTTTTGCTTATTTTAAATACAAAGAATTTAAAATAACAAACAAAAGTACAGTTTTCACTCCAGATAACTGAAAAGTTTTTCCTTTCTCTTCCTTTCTCTGACACATCATCTTCCACAGTTGTCCTGTGCACATTTAAACTTTCCTGTTTATTTCAAATAGTGAAAAGTTTAGAATAACGAATACAGAACATCTTTTATTTTGATTTTCACTGAAAATCCAGATAAAAGATGGCAGGCACAGAGGGTGAGACCCCTAACACCACTGATACAGGGCAGCCTGTGCCACCTCAAGGCCACGACCCGACCAAAGCAGATTGGATCGAATGTGCCTTATTTTCACTCACAGGGCCCATCACAAACTACCATGAAGAGACACAGTTGATGGAGGAAGCAGATGTGGACAGTGCATTAAAAACTGTAACAGCTGGAACCACAACGGCTGAAAAGAAAGCAGACAGAGATAAACGTTTAGCTAAATTAAGCCTTCTGTTAAAGGCCAAGCTAGACTTTGAAACTGCTGTACGCCGGGCTGTCTCTACATCATGTTTAACAGCACAAATGGAGGTTGCCGCTTTACAGCAGGAGGTAAAGAGTTTAACACAGTCGAGTATTGGCAGCGCTGAACAAACGCGTAGTCTCTACGAAGAATGCAGAGTGTTAAAAAGGGATTTTGACCAATCACAAGATGATTTGGAAAAATGTGTGGTGGAGAAGGATACGTATTACCATCAATACAAGTCGCTTCAGGCGGATTGTGGGGAGGCACGAGACGCGCTGGAAAAATGCACGGACACCCTGGAATCATTATCACTACGGTACACAAGGCTGCAAGAAGATTATAGAAAATCACAAGAACAGCACATGATGTTACAACGTGAAAATGATGGGTTAAAAGTCCAACTGAATAGTTGTAAAATAGAGCGTGCATCAGCAATGAACAAACTCTTTGAAGAAGAGAGAAAATGTTTGGGTCTCATGAGTAAACACCTTGAGAACTCACCGCCTCCGCTGCCTCCTCCCATACCTGATGACCTACTCCCTCCTCCACCGCCCCCGCCCATGCCAGATGCACTACTCCCTCCAACACCACCGCGCCGTCCCTTAGGGCCTCTAAAACCGACAATCCCACCGGATGCGCCGGTGGGTGGATCTGATAATAACCCACAAATACCTCTATCAATGGCTGAACTACGGAATATGGCGAAAAGCATTCAAACCTTCGCCCCTGGCCCAATGGGCTCACACGAAACCAAGATCTATCTCGAAGACCTTGATTTCCAGCTTCAACGCTTCCCAGAAGCTACAGATGATGATAGAATCTGTCTGTTAAGGTTAACATCGGACAGGACGGTGCATGCTTTTATGAAGCGTCAACGAGAAGCAGTGATGAAAGACTACAGTCTTCTCTGTGCTGCGCTGATAAAGGAGTTTTCTCCTTGCACGGGGCCCGATGGCATCATAACAGCAGCTAACATCAAGCAAGGTAGGAATGAACACCCAAGGTCATATTATGACCGAATATTCCGTGCCTATTTCGGGGACAGATGCGAACCTGAAATGGAGGAGGAGGTAGGGTTTAAGTATATTTTCAGCCAAAACCTCTGCCCTGACATAAGAGAGAAAGTACATGTCAGCGCAAACTATAAACGGAGGTCCATCGAAGACATAAGAGAGTGCGCGATAGATGTTTTTACAGGTCGCTCACCAAACAAGACACCCTTTGAAGTGTGTCCTGGTGAAAAGGTCAAATACCAATCGCTAGACCTTGAAGGAGCAAGAGCGCCAGCTCACTCTTTTAAGGAAGCCGAGAATAAGCAATATTTCCAACCTGACAGACCGCAAAATGAAGGTGTCCGCTGGAACAAAGACCAAAAGGGGTCCAGAGACCCTAAGTGGTACAGGCCGCATCAAGAGGAAGAACCCCATCATCAAAAAAGGGGGGCTTTCCAAAAGAAAAAGAAATATGGGTCCCAAGGTGACTCATATGGAAGAGGGCGGTCCCAGAGGGGACCCCCGAGCAATGCGCCAGATCCTGCACCTCAAACTGAACAGTCTGGGGCGAGGAAAAACCCACAGAAGTTCCAGAAAAAAGGCCCTAAACCTCTGTCTTCAGAAGAGATGGAGAACATACGTCGGTTGTTAGAAAGTTTGAAAAAAACAAACAAGGAAAACAAACCTGGTGTGATGTGTAGCGCTATCATTGATAGTGACTCAGAACACACAAATAACAGCAATGCCACGATTGCTGACAGTCACCAAGATACTGATGGTCAGGATGCTGACAATCAGGGTATAGACAGTCAACAAGATGTTGACTGTAAACATGACGTCATTGTTACAGAGTCCGAGAGCCCCTCATCAGAAAAAGGGGGGGAAAGCGCACTCACCAAAGACAATGACTCGTCACAGACCGATCACTCAGACCCATGTGTGACTGCACTACCAGTACAGGTGAATGAAATTCACACAGACAGTGGTAGACGTAACAAACGTCGGAAAAAACCTGATAGGTTCCTGTGTAACATTATCAGGAAGGGGCCCGCTAAGAAGGCTTACCTGTCAATCACTTTAGAAGGGGTCCTCACAGAAGAGGCCCTCCTGGATGGTGGGGCTGACATAACCATTATGTCTCCCACACTGTTGAAGGAGCTAAGGATAGCCGCTAGCGGGGTTGACAGGGAAATACCCCTCAAAGAATGTGCTGTAGTACTACAGGGACTCTCAGAGACGAGAACAACCCTTACAGCTATAGCCATGGTTCATATGCAGATTGGTGAAATGACGCTATACCACCCGGTACACGTGTCCACCGTTGACTCATTCCCATTTTTGGTTGGCCAAGACTTTATAAACCGCTTCGACGCGATTATAGATTATGGCGATCAAACAATGTGGACCAGAGTGAGCCAACCACTGCCGATCGATATGCCTACACATGGTGACACTGACTGTTTAACAGCAGGTACCGCGGAAGGCACAAAGGGGTCCTCCAACGAGAGCACAATCCCGGTAAGTGAACCTTCAGCAACAGGTGAGGCAGAAAAGGCCCAACAAGAGAGCCTCCTCTGCGAGCTGAAACAGTCAGCACTCACTGAACACTACCTACCACAGGTAGTCAATGGTGTTGAGATTCAAGGATCCCACACCGATGATGCTGTTCTGTCCCCTTGGATGGAGAAATCAGCGATCAGCCAAGCTTTCTATGGAACCTTGGTTAAAAAACAGTTGGGTCTAGAAATGAACAAAAAGGCTTTCCGCTTTTCGTTGGACCCCAACGATAAACAGGTAATGACCGCAAAAGGGATCATTGACCTGAAACTGATCTGGAACCAACGAGAACTGGATCACCCGTTCCTCGTGGTCCCGAACTTACCACATGCAACCTACATAGGCTCCGACATTTTGGTAAGGTTAGGTGTCCGAGTGGACATCAACAACAATGTACTGTGGTCACTAGACACAGCCACAAAGGACTCTCCTGTGCTAACAACAGAGAACCTTAAGGCTGGACAGACCATTCCAGAGGTCTGTCAGATTGCTAACAGCCATAACACTGCGGTACCACCTCAGGTTATGAACAAGCCGGTGATGTGTCACATCATGAAAGGACAAGCTATTAGCACAAAACTGGCATACTTTCAACCATCTCCTATGTTTTTCAACTTAGGACTGTCCATGGAGGCCACATTCCAAGTGACCCTCGACTGCAGAACCACGACTGTTGCTGTGTGCAACACAAGCACAGAAGAGGTACTGATCCCAAAAAACACACAGCTAGGATGGTTGATCTCCACTGATTTTCATGATTTTGAGCTAAGCATTCCATTTCTGGGAGGACTCCCAGAGAACTTGATCCCATATCAACACACGGGGCAAGTCTTGTTCACGAAACCAACACAGGCCATAGCTCTTTTCTCCCCCAGTGAGTCCGACCAGGACACTGTCCGCAGGTTCGGTTTCAACAAAGGAGACAGTCTATGCCCCCAAACTTACAGTGCACTACCTGTTGACAGGTTTTACGACACTGAAGGGGACTCACTGGAGCTCCCCAAAGAACAAGAACCCCTCTCAGTTGCTTCACAGATTGACCAGGTGGTCGCCCAAGCCGACGCCCTGAAAACTGATGAAGAAAGGGACAAACTTCGCAAAGTTCTTCTAAAATATGAGAAATCATTCTCAACTGACTCGATGGATTGTGGGTTGACCACGCTCCACACAGTGAGCATCCCAACCCCGCCTAATGCTCCCCCTGCATTCGTCAGACAGTACAAGATTCCTCTGGCAGCACATCAACCTGTCAGAGAAATCATTAATGACCTGTTAGAAAAAGGTATCATCCGATACTGTAACAGCACTTACTCTGCGCCTTTATGGCCGGTGTTAAAACCTAATGGTAAGTGGAGACTCACTATAGACTACAGAAAGCTAAACAAACAAGTTCCCTTATCCAGATGGCCTATGACGCAACTCCAACAGGAACTGCCCAAGGTCACCAATGGTAAGTACTTCTCGACTCTCGACGTCGCCTCTGGTTTTTGGACCATCCCTGTGCGCGCCGAGGACCAGTACAAACTAGCTTTCACTTTTGGTGGCCGTCAGTACACCTTTAACAGGTGTCCCTTTGGCTACGCTAACTCACCTGCAGAGTTCAACATCTTCTTGAACAAAGCATGTCCAGACGCCCACGAGCGTGGAACACTGATCTACGTGGACGATGTCCTTTTGAGGCAGCCAACACTGGACTCACATTTGGCTGAGATCGACCACGTTCTGAATCAGCTGACAACTGCTGGTGCTAAGATATCACTGTCAAAATGCCAATGGTGCAGAACCAAAGTGGACTACGTTGGCCTACTTGTAGGTCCTGACGGAGTACAACCACAGCTGACTCGCACCCAAGGCCTCGACAATCTCAAAGTCCCCACCAATCTCAAAGAACTACAAAGTTTTCTGGGCGTGTGTAACTACTCGAACCAATTCATCGAGAACTATGCGGACCTTGCGAAACCACTGACTGAACTCCTTAAAAAAGACGTACCATTTGTTTGGACTGACAAACAGCAACAGGCAATGGACGCTCTTATAAACAGGATCAAGTCAGCCCCTTGTTTAGTCTACCCAGACTACAACAAAGAGTTTTACTTGGAAGTGGGCTTCTCAGCTCATTGCATAAGTGCAGGTCTGTACCAGATACACGACAGAGACAAACGTGTAGTAGCCTATGCCAGCAAAACGATGGCAGGCCCCGAGTTGAGATTCTCAGACTGTGAGAAAGCTTTACTGACCACAGTGTGGGCAGTTAAACATTTCTCCAGCTACATTGGTGGACAGAAAATCATTGTGGAAACACAACACCAGCCAGTGACCTTTCTTAACAGTGAACGCATCAGAGATGGTGTGGTGAC